>DF362406.1:19704-30353 GCA_000787875.1 Solanum virginianum | reverse complement strand
ACCCAAAATACTCAATCGTCTACAGATAGGAGAATACAAGGTTCAACATATTTAACAAAAGGTTAGAAATCCACTTGACTTAGTCGAGTCACGATCAATTAAACAGTTGAGCCTTCCGCTTTCAAATAGAATTTGTAGCACTACAATCTAGTCAAAATCCTTAATTTAGCAAAAATATATAAGTTTCTACCCTAAAAATCTATTCATAATCTTACGAAAATTTAATAAAAAGGATGAGAATAATTACCTAACACCTTGGGATGAAAATCCCAATTTTTCTCTTTATTTTTTCCCCTTCTTTTTCTTCTCTTCTTTTCTTTTCGTTCCGCTTCTTCTAATTCCTCTCTGCCTCTTACGCTCTCTTTCTTCTAATGCTAATTGTTTTTAATAGGGCTGACAGCCCTCCCTAATTACATATATTATTTTATTTTTTATTTTTTTTATAAGCCTATTATAACTAAAAACCCTATTAACCTATTTTAATAAATATACTACAAGTAGAATAGGATTACCTAAACTTACTATAAGTAGGATAAGATTACCTAAACCTACTATGAGTAGGATAAGTAATAAATATATAATTTATCACTTTTATCCACTAATTAATTCAATTGTCTAAATTCACTCCCCAATTAAATAATGAAACTAAATACATAACTTATCACTTTTACCCACTAATTAATTCAATTATCCAAATTTACTCCTCAATTAAATAATAAAAATTATTAAATAGTCCAAAAAGTCTCTTTAAAATTCACAAGATAATTATTTTATAATACACGCAACTCCATATCTCAAAACGACTTAACGGGTCGTTACATAAGATATGACACAATTTTTGTCACTGAGGACATGATTTTAAATAGAAAATAGTGAAAATTGTGTATTAGGATAGAAGGTTAAAAACCTTGGGGTTATAGTAGGTTAGTAGTCGTGTCATTATATATTGTGTCGTTATATATATTATTGTTATTGTCCGTCATTTATTTTTTTACTTTTATTATCGCTACATATTTTCATTTATTATTCATTCTAGTCATTTCATATCCAATATTTTCTTCTTTGGAGATGATCTTTGAGATGAGGGTATTTTGAAAACAGTTTCTCTATCTCTATGAGGTAGTGGTAAGGTCTGCGTACATTTTCCCTTCACAGATTTCACTTGTGGGATTTTCACTAAATATGTTATTGTTGTTGTTGTTGATTTGAACGTGATATATAAGTTTAAATTTTTTTAAGATATATTTTTTCTCATAAAACATGAAATCTCACAATTTATAAATACTATCAAAATTTCTTTAATTTTTATATAATCTTAACATATGAGCAAATCATGATTTATAAATAAAATATCGAATATCTTTATAGGACGTCACATTAATAACTAGCATATTTTTATTTTCTTTTATAAATAAATATTTGTTATTACAATCTTTCAAATACACATAATTTTGCAAAGTATCAATATGGTAATAACTAGGGTCAACTATATGAAAAAATGGGTAAACATAATTCCATCAACAATCTCTTAAAGATATTTTGTATTTTAAAGCAATGTTATAAATCTTCATGTTTTATGACATTATGATCGTTATATGTTAGCTTTAAAATCAGAAATTATATTAGCAAATGCTTATTCTTCTCTAATTTAAAAAAAAAATTAAAATTTCCTATCTGGTTAGAAAAAAAATTTAGACGGTATCGAGATAAAGATTAATGATTATTGTTTTGTATATATAATCTATATAATCAGATCATTTTATTTAAACTGATAAAATGAGATTAAGGAAAAAAATACTTTCTCATTTTCATTAGTTAAAGGGGGCATTTTTAACTCAATTAATTAAATATAGGAGCATTTTGAACCAAATTATTAGAGAATGATTTAAAGTTATTTTGACCTTTTTTCAAAAAAAAAATAATTCAAAGTATTAGTTCCTTATATATTCATATTTACACGTAAAATTTAATACATATCTATAATAAGTTACTCTCTTTGTCCTATTTTATGTTGCACCATTTGATTTGGCACCGTGTTTAAGAAAAATAGTAAATTTTTTTAAATTTGTGATCTAAAATCATGTGAGATATTTGTGTGGTCGAGAATTATTTGATTAATGGTAAAAGAAAAATTTTAAGGTTAAATTATTTCCAATTAGAGTAAGATGACATTCTTTTTGGGACGGACCAAAAAAGAAATAGTGTCACGTAAAATAGGACAGAGGAAATATTTTTAACCTCTATATACAATATTATTTTATATATATATATAGAGAGGGGCCATATAAAAATAATTTTTACTATTATTTCAAAACTCTATTATATTAGTAAAATATTATCAATGAGCACCACGTGTGATAAGTCCATATGAAAAATCATTCACATAAATAATTAAAAATAATCAAAGTACATAATGTCACACAGACACTTGCCCATGACACCAATTTTTCATTGCATTCCCAATGTTTCTTTTTATGCTTCAAAAATGCCTTGTTTATAAATTAGTCAGAGTGTAAATGAGCAATTCCAAGATTTTGACCAGTCACACTTACACCCTTAAGACTTACATTTCTTGTTTTCCACAATATATATTTAATATAAAAAATTTATCCAAAATAATTTCATGTTTTGTACATTTTATTTCATCTGAACCTCATTTATGAAATTACATTGAATATGTTATTGTTATTGTTCAATGTTTAAGAAATCAAATAATATAATCAAAATTATATTTGTGATCTTGAAAATTAGGGTTGTTCAAAACCGATTATCTGAACCGAAAAGAAGTGGTTTATCGACGATGAGTCATTGGTAGTTTCAGTAATGGTTTAATTTTTTTTATTACTGGGTTATCGCGGTTATTAACGGTTTTAGATTTTTTTTAATGGGTTAATCGATAACCTGATAATAAGTCAAATAATTATATTTGTACTATTTGATATATAAAATCCTTGATAATTTCATACTTTTACTTTTTACTGTCTCAAACTCTCAGCTATTCTAGAATGTGATAGTATTTACTTTTGAGCAAATGCATTTGTCAGCGCATGCATATGGTTTATTTGATTTGTTATCTTGTTTCTAGATAATTTTCAATAGAGAAATTTTTTTTGTCAAATCTTAACGGTTAAACCGATAACGATCAATAACCGATAAACCAATATCTTAATGGTTCTATAATAGTTTAAAATATCTATAAACCTTAACCGATAAGTCAAAACGATAAACTTCAAACTGAACCGACCAATATGCAGTCCTATTGAATGTCATGTCATTTTTATTCAAAATTGATCTTGTTGAGAAATCGATATTTTACTCCATAACTTTGAGGCAAGCATAACTGACAAAGGGTTCAGTCCAATTTGGACGCCTATTTAGGAGGTGTCAAATAAACTCCGGCGTTGATTTGGGATCTTAATAAGATGAATACCCAGTCTATTCAATGTTAGGTATAATGAGCAAAAGAATTTTAAGGTGTATGAAATTTCATATTTGATTTTTAAGCAGAACGATAAAGATTTCATTTAACTTCTTTATTATTATTTTGGAGAAGTCCTCCCTACTTAGCACAAGACCCTTTTTATTTGGTACACAAGACATTGTCACTATTATAAGCATAAAAATAATTCAAATGCAAAAAGCCTTTTTGAAATAGTATTAGGATTTGTCTTCTCATCAACACATATTTCTACTTATTCAAGAAAATTTGGTCATTTGGAGCACCAAGTAAATGCATTTCATTTCCACTATAAATAGATCAAATACTATAAATCTATTTAGCCCCAACAACCTTTTATTCTCTTTTTTCCTAAATGTTTTTCATTGTTTATTGTCTTTATTTGAAATTACAAAAGTAACCCATAAAAGGAATAAGAAAAAAAAAAGTATCTAATAGATAACCTTTCTCAAAATTCCATCTTTAGCCTCTTATTACTACTATTGTTGTTGACATCTCAAAATTGTTATTAACAGCTGGTGACATTCCTTCCTTGTCTTTTGTCTTCGAAGGACTCTCTTTTTTTGTTTTTTTTTTTTCTTTTTGCAAAGCCACACAAAGTCTCCCATTTAGCCAAAATTGTATGGATATAGAGTTTGGTTGGGGTTGGGGTTGGGGTTGGGGGTGGGGGTATGGAATTTCAAGA
This sequence comes from Solanum virginianum, assembly GCA_000787875.1. Lineage (NCBI taxonomy): Eukaryota > Viridiplantae > Streptophyta > Magnoliopsida > Solanales > Solanaceae > Solanum > Solanum virginianum. The sequence goes on along the minus strand of DF362406.1, from coordinate 26,211 downwards.
TTCACAACTTTTCTTGGTTGGGGGGTGGGGGTATGGAATTTCAAGATTCACAACTTTTCTCAAGTCCCCTCATCTAAAGTTTCAAGTTTCCTCCTTTTATTATCTGGATTTGTATGTGATCCAACTGTGGTCTCATCACTTTTGTAGCTCAAACATGCAGCTTCTAACACTCCATTGGGACTTTGAGGTACTGATGGAACTGAGCCAGTAGTAGTAATAGTCCTAACTTTGGCCATAGTCCCACTAACCAATGTCAAATCTTGAATAAGTTCAAGACACTTCAACACTCTGTCCTGCAAAAACCAAGAAACCTTTTTTTTAAAACAAAAGGAACCCCACAAGTTAAATACAATTAAAAATAAACCAATTTGTTTGTAAACTATTACCTCAAGAATCTAGAGCAAAAGACAAGCTTGCCTTGCCCTCAAGTGTTTTTAAGGTCATAATAACATTTCAGTATAATGACGGACTTTTCCACGTTATGTTATATTATATGTTGTGCCAAAACGTATTCGTCCACGTTATGTTATATTATATGTTGTGCCAAAACGTATTCACGTTGTTACGGAGAGGTTTGATTGTATTTAAGTAGGGTGCCCCCACAAATTACCTTTTGTACATGCATGAAGTAGCAAGGCATTGCCTTGTCAATGTCATTTGCTTGCATTTCCCTTGAAGCAGATAATGCCACTGCTGCTGCAATTTCAGAAGACCTGAATTCCAAGAAATCAATGCCTGCATTCAAAGCACCAGTCAAACACTAGTTGAATTAGGACCATTTGGTACAACAGAAATCAATTCATATCCAAAGATTCATTCAAAGTGAGGTGAGAAGACCTCTTATGGAGCTTAAGATCAATTGCATTGATTTAGAAATCAAAGGGCTTGATGGGATTTGATCACCATTCATCTTTCTTACAAAATAATCGATGAACGTGCAAGGTGTATAAGCTTGCACTCTCCACTTCAATGTGCTTAGTACCACAAGTTCCATTTTTTGTATAGTTTTGGCTTCAAATATAAACTTAGGATTCCCAACCTGTTCCATAAACTCGAACATTTTACTACATAGTCTAGTTCAAGAAAATACAAATTGTTAATATGACAATCATGTTGCTCAGACTCATCAAAAATGTTGCCACACCCATGTTGGATCCTCAAAAAATGCACTACTTTTGGAGGATCCAACATGCACCAGACTAACATTTTCGAAGGTGTCCGAGCAACATAGGTAAAGATCGAAAGAAACTTTTGATCACCTGCAAATCAACAATGAAAGGAACATGAATCTCTTCCACTTTGGCTGCAATTGATAGGCAGGACACAGCTAACAATTGGACTGCCCAAGATTTTCTCTATGAATATCCAAGAAATGCAAATCAGCAGAACGTAGACAATCAGTTAGCCTTCAAACATCAAACATTTTAAATGAAACACTATGGTGAACTATGTTGCTCGGACTCTTTTAAAATGCTGCAGGCAGCATCAGTGTCAAGGCCTCTTAAATGCATAGCTTTTGAGGATCCAACACACAAATGACAGTATTTTGAGTCCGAGCAACATATATTGTAAACTTACAGGCAATTCATATAGAGACAGAAAGCGATCCATGTAATTAATCGACAAACAAAAACTCAGCTCCCCAAATCCATAGTGCATACAAGCCTGCAAGGGAAAAACACACAAAACTCAAATCAGAAAATTACAATAGCAGAATTCTCATTGTAACCACATTTTAGTCAATTGATCAATCAATCAACACTGATGTTATCCAACATTCAGAAGTACTTGTTACCTAACCAAAATCAAGAAAATCTACAAACACCAAACATAGAAATCTCCAATTTAAGATTATTACTTTTTTTTAGAACTCAATGAAAATTCCAGCATTTTCCAAAGTAGCATAACAATGAGAACAAATTAATGCAAACAACAGTTGTTAAATTGAGGTGGGGTTGATCCAAGATTCTTCCTACAATCTTTATGATCAATCATCATAAATAAACAGAAGTAATTAACTTACTTAAAACAATAAACCAATGCCAACATTCTTGAAAGGGGAAAAATCCAAAAAAAAAAAAAACACAAATAGATGATTAATATTATTGAATTGATTAAAAGAGTTTATAAGATTAACAAAAAGCACCTTCCAAATCCAATCAACAGCCTCTCTTCTCACACTCAAATCCAACTCTCCACTCCTTAATCTCTTCAAATAATCATCTTTAGGCAAAAACTCAATTTCCCTTTGAACCATAAAACTAAAGCTTTCTTCACTTATCTTTGGCAAATCAATCAAACCATCTGATCTACCACCATTTTTGGTAAAGCTCAAATCTTTAATGTTAATTTCATTCATCTGTTGACCTTTAGGCAAAGAATCAAGATCATCAAAACAAAAACTTTCTGTTTCTGTACATAAAAGGTCTGAGGCTACACAATCATAACTATTCTCAGCCATTAAACCAAAAGAAAAAAACCCCTCAATGTACCCTTTCAAGAAGAACAAAAAGATTACTCTTTTAGAATTTTTGGGTGTTTAGCATTTTTATTGGATGAAGAAAAAACAGGGGGTGGGGTGGGGGCAGGGAGGGAGCAAAGTGATGTGGAGGCTGGAGACTACTCCAAGAAGAGGAGGCTTATATGTAGGAAAATGAAATGAAGATATGCGTTTAGGGTAAAGGAGAGATTTTGGGGGAGAGAAGACAGTGGATTCTGAGTGGAATCCTAACTACACAAGCAGGAAAAAAGACAGCCAAAAAAGCCCAAGAAACCACAAAAAACACTCACATAGGGTGGAGATTTTTTTTATCGCTATTTGACCACGAGAATTATTCATTTTTTTAAAGAAATAAATTAAATTTTATTGAAATCGGTGTTTGGTGGTGAAAATTTTAAATATTTAAAATTTAAAACACACCCGAGCCATGTTTTCATCGAAACGCCTTTATAAAGATCTCTTGTTTTACATGTCACGCGTCTCTCCCCCGTTCTACCGCGTGCAATAGATCCCTTGTTCTAATGCATGCATAAGCTATTCATTTACCTAATACGACAATCGCTAAAAACAATATTCAATTTATTTCAATAAAAGAAAATGTCACGCCCCGAGAGAATAGTCTAAGTGTGATCGGCACTCGGTAACCATTGTTGATTTTCTAGTAAATCACTTGGCTCAATCCCTTGTTCAATCACACAATAGAAGACTCAGTTTAAATATATAGAGAACATTCTAGTGGGCTAATCAATCAATAACTAAATAGAATAATCGTTTAAGACCCACAATCCACATCAATCCAAATCCCAAGAATAGTTTGAAAGAAACAAGTCTAAGAAGATAGGGGCATCAACTCGATTCATCACTATCTGTGAAGCCTCTATCTCTAAACATTTAAATGAAGTTAATGACAGATTCATGGCTACCTTAAAGAAATAGAAATACTCTAGAAGCAGTGAATAACATAAATTGAATACCTCCAAAAGCAAGTAGATCTCACCACTATCTCTGAGATGGAATAGATCATCAACGGAGCACCTATTAAGGATCCCTAGCACTTGTATCTACATAATAAAATAATGCAACATCAAATAGTATCAATACATGAAATGTACGGTATGTAAAATAGCTGGAAAGAAAGATAGGCTAAAAAATACTCAACTCAGGAAGACAACTCAACTCAATAAAACAATGCAAGTTTAAAAGTAAAACATTCTTTATGAAAGACTCAATGATATGTAACAAAATCACAAATATCATGTACTATCATATACTATTTGGGAGTTTCTCTAACTGGCAATCATCACCTATGAGCTAGTGATGACACAACAAAATGATGTTGTTGCCACGTTCGTCTAATACTTTACCAAGGTAAGAGACGATCACCATAATTGAATCCATAATCAATCAAGTCCTCTTTTGGGACAAGTGAGGAATCATCCAATTTAATGGTTCAATCCTCACCTACGCCGACTATGTAGTTTATTGGGTTTGGGTTATTATTTACGCTCACCCAATTCAGTGCTCAATACTACTCCCAAGACTAAGTGTGCTCATAAACTCAAATCAATCAGTTCAATTAAGTCATTCGACTAGTCTCATTGGATTCTTATCGAATTCAACCATCATCTTACAATCAACTCCTTTAACTAAATCATACTTTCAACTCATTCAAATTTTTACGGTCAAACTCTATTTTTAAGACATTAATTATACCCAAATGTCCATGTTCAAACAAAAAAAACACAAAAAGGCCTTCAGCAACTACTTATATTCCATTCATACTTGACTCATTCTCATTCGGGAGTTTCACAATTCGTGCTTTAAAATTCAATCGACACTAAAAAATGTAAAGTTAAATGACGTTCACTTGGGGTTCATGTGAACAAAGGCATGAATAATTTCTCTTATTACTTGGCCCATAAAATCTTACCAGGTATCCTGCTGTATCGCTGGGTCATCTGGGGCTCTTATCTGGCTCGTTACGGATGGGTCGATGTAATTTTTTAGTAAAGTTGGCCCCGAGCCCTAGGCAGAGCCAGAAATCATAGGCTAACACCCATGAAAAACTGTCGAAATCTCCTGTTTCTTGTTGCTTGGCCCATAAAATCCTACTAGGCCTCTTGTGGTGCCATCGGGCCTCTTGGGTCTCTTACCGGGCTTGTTACAAATAGATCGGTGTAATCTTTTGAGAAAGTTAGCCCCGGACAGGGCCAGAAACTGTGGACTAACACCCACGAAAAACTGTCGAAATCATCTGTTTTCTATTACTTGGCCCATAAAATCCTATCAAGCACCCTACAATGCCTTTATAAGTTGGCCCCGAGCCCTGGGCAGCACCAGAAATCATGGGCTAACACCTAAGAAATACTGCCGAAATCGCCTATTTCCTGTTGCTTGGCCTATAAAATCCTAACAAGCATCCTACGCCACCGTCGGGCCATCTGGGCTCATGCCGAGCTTGATACGGACGGATTGGTGTAGTTTTTTGGGAAAGTTGGTCCCGAGACCTGGAAAGCGCTAGAAACATGGGCTAACACCCATAGAAAACAATCAAAATCGCTTGTTTTCTGTTGCTTAGCCAACAAAATCTTACCAGGCGTCTTGCGGTGCCTTTAGGCTACATGGGGCTTTTATCGGGCTCGTTACGAATAGGTCAACATAATTTTTTGGGAAAGTTGGTCCCAAGCACTGGGCACCGCTAGAAACCATGGGCTAATACCCATGAAAAATTGCTAAAATCATTTGTTTCTTGTTGCATGGACCATGAAATCCTACCAGGCATCTTGCAACGCACCTGGACACTTGAGGCTCTTTTCAGGCTCTTTACAGATGGGTCAGTGTAATTTTTTGAGGAACTTGGCCCCGAGCCCCGGGCAGTGTTAGAAATCGTGGGCTAACACCCACAGAAAACTACAGAAATTGCCTGATTCCTGTTGCTTAGCCCATAAATCCTACTCGGCATCCTGCTGCTCTACCGGACCATCTGGGGCTCTTGCCGGGCTCGTAACGGATAGATTGGTGTAGTTTTTTTAGAAAGTTACCTCTAAGCCCTGGGCAATGCAAGAAATCGTGGATGTTGCCAAATTGTTTCTTGGCTAGTAAAATCCTATCAGGTGTCTTGCGGGTTGCCGGGCCACCAAAGGCTCTTTCCAGGCTTATTATGGATGGGTCGATATAATTTTTTGGGAAAGTTGGCCTTGAGCACTGGAGAGCGCCAGAAACTGTGGGCTAACACCTATAGAAAATTGCCGAAATCTCCTAGTTCCTGTTGCTTGGCCCATAAAATCCTACCAGGCATGCTACGACACAGACGGGCCACCTAGAGTTCTTACCGGGCTCGCTATGGACGAGTTAGTGTAATTTTTTGGGAATATCGGCCACGAGCCTCGGGCATCTCTAGAAAAAGTGGCTAACACCCATGGAAAACTATTGAAATCGCTTATTTCCTGTTAATCGCCCTATAAAATCCTACCAGGCCTCCGCCAACGTCGTCGGGCCACCTAGGCCGCTAACTTGGCTCGTTTCTGACCCATTCATATGATTTTTTGAGGATTTTATGTCACAACCCCGTGTAGTGCCAGAACCGTGAGCTAACACCCACGAAAAACTACCAAAATCATCTGTTTCCAGTACATCAACCCATAAAATCCTACCAGGCCTCCGCCAATGCTGCCGAGCCACCTGGGCCGCTTGTCGAGCTCGTTGCCGACATAGTCTTATGATTTTTGGGGGATCTTACACCGAAACCCCGTGCAGCGCCAGAATCCGTGGGTGTTGCCAAAATCACCGATTTTCTGTTCATCGGCCCAAAAAATTCTACCAGACCTCCGCCAATGCCGTAGGGCCACCTGGGCCACTTGTTGTGCTCATTGCCTATCCACTCGTATGATTTTTTGGGGATCTTGCGTCGGAGCCCCATGCAACCCGAGAATCCGTGGGCTAATACCCACAGAAAACTGCCGAAATCGCCTGTTTCCTATAACTTGGCCTATAAAATAGTTCAATTA
>DF362406.1:0-19647 GCA_000787875.1 Solanum virginianum | reverse complement strand
AGCCTCATGCAACCCTAGAATCTCGAAATCGCCTGTTTCCTATAACTTGGCCTATAAAATCCTATCAGGCCTCCGCCAGTGCAGCCGGGCCACCTGGGCCTCTTTGCGGGATCGTTATGGACTCACTCATATGATTTTTCAAAATCTTGCGTTAGAGCCCCATGTAGCCCCAAAATAAGTGGGATAACACCCACAGAAAACAGCAGAAATTGCCTGTTTCCTACTCCTTGGCCCATAAAATCCTACCAGGCCTCCGCCAGAGCCGTCGGGCCACCTGGGCCTCTTGTCGGGCTCGATATGGACCCACTCGTATGATTTTTTAGAATTTTGCACCGGAGCCCATGCAGCCCTAGAATTCGCGAGCTAACACCCACAGATAACTGCCGAAATCCCCTGTTTATGCTCCTTGGCCCATAAAATCCTACCAGGCCTACGCCTGCGCCGCCGGGCCACCTGTACCTTTTGTCGCGCTCGTTTTGGACCTACCCGTATGAGTTTTCAAAAATCTTGCACCGAAGCCCTGTGCTGCCCCAGAATCCGTGGTCTAACACCCATAGAAAATAACCAAAATTGCCTGTTTCCTGATCCTTGGCCAACAAAATTCTACTAGGCCTCCGTCAGCACCGCGGGCCACTTAGGCCTCTTGCTGAGTTCGTTACGGACCCACCCATATAATTTTTTGGGATTCTTGTGACGAAGCCTCATGCAGCCCTAGAATATATTTGTGGGCTAACACCCCCAAAAAACTGTCAAAATCATCTGTTTCTTATACCTTGGCCCATAAAATCCCGCTAGGCCTCCACCAATATTGTCGGGCCACCTGTGCCTCTTCTCGGGCTCTTTGTTGACCCACCCATATGATTTTTCAAGAATATTGCACTGGTGCCCCATACAGCCCCGAAATCAGTGGCCTAATACCCACAGAAAGCTACTGAAATCGCATATTTTCTGTTGCTTGACCCATAAAATCCTACCAGGCCTCCGCTAACGCCATCGGGCCATCTGTGCCTCTTGCTAGGCTCATTACGGACCCACCCAAATAATTTTTCAAGAATCTTGTGTCGAAGCCCTATGCAGCCCCAGAATTCGTGGGCTAACACCGACATAAAACTGTCAAAATTGCCTATTTCCTGTTCCTTGGCCCATAAAATCTAACCAGGCCTTCGCCAACACCATCGGGCCACCTGGGCCTCTCGTCGGGCTTGTTGCAGATCCACCCGTATCATTTTTCGAGAATCTTGCACCGAAACCGTGTGCAGCCCCAGAATCTGTGGGCTAACACCCACAGAAAACTGCTGAAATCACCGATTTCCTGTTCCTTAGCCAATAAAATCCTACCAGGACTCCGCCAAAGTTGCTGGCCACCTGGAACTCTTAGCGAGCTCGTTGCAGACCCACCCGTATGATTTTTTGGGATTCTTGCACCGAAGCCCCATGTAGCCCCAAAATCCGTGCGCTAATAATCCACAGTAAACTGCCAAAATCGTCTGTTTTCTGTTCCTTGACCAATAAATTCCTACCAGGACTTTGCCAACACCACCGGGCCACCTATGCCTCTTTTTGGGCTCATTGCGAATCCACTCGTATAATTTTTTAGGAATCTTGCACCGAAGCCCCATGTAGCCCTAGAATTCGTGGGCTAACACCCACAGAAAACTATTGAAATCTCCTGTTTTCTATTCCTTGGCCCATAAAGTCCTACCAGGCCTACGTCAGCACCGCCGGGCCACTTGTGCCTCTTGTCAGGCTCGTTTTAGACCCACCTGAATGATTTTTTAGAAATCTTGGAGCGAAGCCCCATGCAGACCCAGAATCCGTAGGCTAACACCAACAAAAAACCTGCCGAAATCACCTATTTACGGTTCCTTGGCCTATAAAATTCTATCAGGCCTCCGCTCAAGCCGCCGGGCCACCTAAGCCTCTTGCCGGCCTCATTACAGACCCACTCGTATGATTTTTCAAAAATCTTACATCGAAGCCCCATACGGCCCCAGAATCTCTGGACTAACACCCATAGAAAACTTTCGAAATCGCGGGTTTCCTGTTCCTTGGGCCATAAATTCCTACCAGGTCTCCACTAATGCTGTCGGGCAACCTAGGCCTCTTGTCGAGCTTGTTGTGGACCACCCGTATAATTTTCGAGAATCTTGTGTTGGAGCCCCATGCATCCCCAGAATTTGTGGGCTAACACCCATAGAAAACTGCCGAAATTACCTATTTCCTGTTCCTTGGCCCATAAAATCCTACGAGGCCACCGCCAACATCGTTAGGCCTCTTGTCGGGCTTGTTGCCGACCCACCCATATGATTTTTATACAGCTTTAGAATCCGTGGGCTAACACCCATAGAAAACTGTTGAAATCGCCTGTTTCTTGTTTCCTGGCCCATAAAATCCCACCAGTCCTCCGCCAACGCCACCAGGGCCTCTTACCTCGCTCATTGCCGACCCACCTGTATGATTTTTTGGCAATCTTGCATCGGAGCCTCATGCAACCCTAGAATCTGTAGGCTAACACCCACAGAAAATAGCCGAAATTGTTTGTTTCCTATTCCTTGGCCTATAAATCCTAATAGGCCTCCGCCAGCGCCGCCAAGCCACCTGAGCCTCTTGTCGGGCTCATTGCAGACCCAGCCATATGATTTTTAAAGAATCTTGCGCTGGAGCCCCATGCAGCCCCAGAATCTGTGGGCTAACACCTACAGAAAACAACCAAAATCACCTGTTTCCTATTTCTTGGCCCATAAAATCCTACAGGACCTCCACCAGCGCCGTCGGGTTACCTGGGCCTCTTGCCGGGCTTGTTGCGGTTGCACCCGTATGATTTTTCGAGAATTTTATGCCGAAGCCCTATGCAGTCCTAGAATCCGTGGCTAACACCCACAGAAAACTGTCGAAATTGCTTGTTTCTTGTTCCTTGACCCATAAAATCCTACCAGACCTCTGCCAATGCCGCCAGGCCACCTGGGCCTCTTGCCGGGCCCGTTATAGACCCTCCATATGATTTTTCAAGAATATTACGCCAGAGCCCCATACAACCCTAGAATCTGTATGCTAGCACCCACAAAAAACTGTCGAAATACCCTATTTTCTGTTCCTTGGCCCATAAAATCCTGCCAGGCCTCCGCCAATGTTGTCGGGCCACTTAGGCCTCTTGCCGGGCTCGTTGCATACCCACCCATAAATGTTTTTGAGAATCTTGCGCCGAAGCCCTATGCAGCTCCAGAATCCATAGTTTAACACCCATAGAAAAAATGTCGAAATTGCTTGTTTCCTTTTCCTTGGCCCTTAAAATTCTACCCGGCCTCCGCCAATGATATTGGGCCACTTGGGCCTCTTAATGGGCTCATTGTAGACCCACCTATATGATTTTTGGAGAATCTTGCGTAGGATCCCAATGCAGCCCTAGAATCCCTGGGCTAACACCCACAGAAAAATATCGAAATCGCCTGTTTGTTGTTCCTTTGCCCATAAAATCCTACCACGCCTCCGCCCATGCCGCCGGGCTAGCTGGGCCTTTTGCCGGGCTTGATGCGGATGCACCTATATGATTTTTCGAGAATCTTGCGCCGGAGCCCAATGTAGTCCCATAATCCATGGGATAACACCCACAGAAAACTAGCAAAATCGCTTGTTTTATGTTTCTTGGCCCATAAAATTATACCAGGCCTCTGCCAACGCCGTCGGGCCAGCTGTGCCCCTTGTCGGGCTCCTTACAGACCCACTCATATGATTTTTCAGGAATCTTGCACCGGAGCCCCATGTAGCCCTAGAATCTGTGGGCTAACACCCAAAGAAAATTGTCGAAATTATTTGTTTCCTGTTCCTTGGCCCATTAAATCCTATCATTCCTCCGCCCACGTTGTAGGGCTACCTGGGCCTCTTATTGGGCTCATTACCGGCCCATCCATATAATTTTTTAGGAATTTTGCGTTAGAGCCCCATGTATCCCTTGAATCCGTGGGTGAACATCCACAGAAAACTACAAAAATCGCCTATTTCCTGTTCCTTAGACCATAAAATCCTACCAGGCCTCCGCTAACGTTATCGGGCCACTTGGGCGTCTTGTCTGGCTCGTTGAGGACCCACCCATTTGATATTTTAGGAATCTTACACCGAAGCCCCATGCAGCCCTAGAATCCGTGGGCTAACACCCAAAAACAACTGTCGAAATCATCTGTTTCCTGTTCCTTGGCCCATAAAATCCTACCAGGCCTCCTCCAACGCCGCCGGGCCACCTGGGCCTCTTGTCGAGCTTGTTGCGGACCCTACCGTATGATTTTTTGTGAATCTTATGCCTGAGCCCCATGCAGCCCCATAATTTGTGGGTTAACACCCACAGAAAACTGCCAAAAACGTATATTTTTTATTCCATGGCCCATAAACTCCTACTAGGTCTTCACCAACGTCGTCGGGCCATCTGAGCATCTTGCCGGGCTTGTTGCGGACCTACATGTATGATTCTTCAGAAATCTTGTGCCGGACCCCCATGCAGCCCCAGAATCTGTGGGCTAACACCCACAGAAAACTGCTGAAATTGCATTTTTGCTGTTCCTTGGCCCATTAAATCCTACTAGGCCTCCGCCCATGTTGTCGGGCTACCTGGGCCTCTTGCCGGGTTCGTTGCCAACCCACCCATATGATTTTTTTGGAATCTTGCGTCGGAGCCCCATGCATCCCTAGAATCCGTGGGCTAACACCCATAGAAAACTATCGAAATCTCTTGTTTTGGCTTTCTAGGCCAATGAAATCCTACCAAGCCTCTGTCAACGTCGTCGGGCAACCTAGGCCTCTTTTTAGGCTCGTTGCGGATCCACCCATATGAGTTTTAGGAAATCTTGTGTCGAAGCCCCATACAGCCCTAGAATCTGTGGATTAACACCCGCAGAAAACTACCAAAATCGTCTATTTCCTGTTCCTTGGCCCATAAAGTCCTATCGGGCCTCTGACCACATCGTCGGGCCACCTGGGCTGTTTCCTGTTCCTTTGCCATAAAATCCTACCATGCCTCTGCCACCGTCGTGCCACCTTGGCCTCTTGCCGAGCTCGTTGCGGACCCACACGTATGATATTTTGAGAATCTTGTGCCGAAGCCCCATGCAACCCCAGAATTCGTGGGCTAAAACTCACAGAAAACTGATAAAATAGCTTCTTTCCTGTTCCTTGACCCATACAATCCTACCATACCTACGCTAATGTCGCCGGACCACCTGGGCCTCTTTCAGGGCTCGTTGCCGACCCACCCGTATGATTTTTCAGGAATCTTTCGCTTAAGCCCCATGCAGCCCTAGAATTCGTGGGCTAGCACCTATCGAAAACTATCGAAATCGCCTGTTTTGGCTTTCTAGGCCCATAAAATCCTTCCAGGCCTCCACCGACACCGCCGGGCCACCTGGACCTCTTGTCGAGTTCGTTACAGACCCATACGTGTGATTTTTTAAGAATCTTATGCTGGAGCCCTATGCAGCCCCAGAATTTGTGGGCTAACACCCACCAAAAATTACTGAAATGGCTTGTTTCCTTTTCGTTGGTCTATAAAATCCTACCATGCCTACACTAACGACGTTCGGCCACCTGAGTCTCTTATCGGGCTCGTTGCGAACCCACTCGTATAATTTTTCAAGAATCTTGCATCGAAGCCCTATGCAGCCCCTGAATTCATGGGCTAACACCCACAAAAAACTGCCAAAATCGCATATTTCCTGTTCTTTGGTCCATAAAATCCTACCAGGCCTCTGCTAATGCCGTCGGGCAACCTAGGCCTCTTGCGGGGCTCGTTGCGGACCCATCAGTATGATTTTTCAAGAATCTTGCGTTAGAGCCCCATGCAGCACCAGAATCTATGGGCTAACATACACAGAAAACTGTCGAAATTGCATGTTTCTTATTCTTTGGGCCATAAAATCCTACCAGGCCTCCATCAACACTGCGGGGCCACCTGAACTTCTTGTCGGGCTCGTTGTGGACCCACCTATATAATTTTTCAAGAATCTTGCTCTGCAGCCCCATGCAGCCCTAGAATCCATGGGCTAACACCCACAGAAAATTATCAAAATCGTCTGTTTCTTGTTCATTGACCCATAAACTCCTATCTGGCCTCCGCCAACGCCGCCAGGCCACCTTGCCCTCTTGCTGGGCTCATTGTGGGCCCACCTATATAATTTTTTAGGAATCTTGTGCCGAAGCCCCATGCAGCCTCAGAATTCATGGGCTAACACTCACAGAAAACTGTCAAAATTGCTTATTTTCTGTTTCTTGGCCAATAAAATCCTACCAAGGCTCCGCCAATGTCCCCGGGCCACCTGGGCCTCTTGCCGAGCCCGTTGCGAACCTACCCTTATAATTTTTTGGGAATCTTGCGCTAGAGCCCTGTACAACCCCAGAATCTGTGGGCTAACACCCACAGAAAACTGTTAAAAATGCTTATTTCCTGTTCCTTGGCCCATAAAATCCTACCAAGCCTCCGCCAACATCGCCGGGCCTCTTGGGCCTCTTGCTGGGCTTGTTGCGGACCCACCCGTATAATTTTTTGGGAATCTTGCGCTAGAGCACCATGCAAACCCAGAATTCATGGGCTAACACCCTTAGAAAACTGCCGAAATCGCTTGTTTCCTATTCCTTGGCCCACAAAATCCTACCAGGCCTCCGCCAACGCCGCAGGGCCACCTGGGCCTCTTGCCGGGCTCATTGCGGACCTACCCGTATGATTTTTTGGGAATTTTGTGTTGGAGCTCCATGCAAGCAAAGAATTTGTGGGCGTTCTCATAGAAAACTGTTGAAATCGCCTGTTTACTATTCCTGGGCCCATAAAATCCTACCAGGCTTCCGCCAACGCCGTCGAGCGACCTCGGCCTCTTTTCGGGCTCGTTGTGAACCCACCTGTATGATTTTTCAGGAATCTTGCGTCGGAGCCCTATGCAGCCCCAGAATCCGTGGGTTTAACACCCACAGAAAACTTTTGAAATCTTTTATTTCCTGTTCATTGGCTCATAAAATCCTACCAGGCCTCCGCCAACGCCGTTAGGCCACCTGAACCTCTTGCCAAGCTCGTTGTAGACCCACCCGTATGATTTTTCGCAAATCTTGCGCCGGAGCCCCATGCTGCCCCAGAATCTGTGGGCTAACACCCACAAAAAATTGTCAAAATCATTTGTTTCCTGTTCTTTGGCCCATAAAATCCTACCAGGCTTCCGGCAATGCCGCCGGGCCACCTGGGCCTCTTGCCAGGGCTTGTTGTGGGCTCACCCGTATGATTTTTTGAGAATCTTGCACTGAAGCCCCATGCAGCCCCAAAATCTATGGCCTAACACCCACAGAAAAGTGCCGAAATCGTCTGTTTCTTGATCCTTGGCCCATATATAAAAATGAATTGGCAAATTAATTTTCCATTGATTCTCATTAAAGAGGCTAGGTCCGTAGGGCCTGTCCGGCTCAATCTGTAATTTTATAGGATCGATTAAGATATTTAAAATCCATTTAAGATTAGGGCATTTTAGTCTATCTAGGGTAAGATCACTAGCTTTTAGGATTTGAGCAATTTGGATTAGGTTGGCCCATGAATTAAATAAAAAATAATTAAAAATAAAATAGAATAGAATACTAAAAACAATAAGAGGAATCTAAACTTAAAGTCTTAAATCATGCATATAAATATTACAAAGGATTTTGTTGATGATTTATAATAAAAAGGCCCATTGGCCTATATTAAATTTTTAAAAAAAAAAATTGCAAAGTTCAAAAACTTAAATATTAAAAATATTCTCTTGTACCTTTGTATCCAAAGCATTTACCTAAATTGATAATGATTTCAAATTGAAGTCACACGATCAAATATTTAATTAAAGTCAAACTTAATAAGTATTATCAAAATATTTTATACGTGAATTTGTGACTTAGTTATCAAATAGCAATCGCCATGTAATACTGTTTTATCGATATTTATATTAACATTTTAAAAGTAGAATTCAAATTATAATAAATACTTATATTCATTTAAGTAGGCTGGTTCGATGCAATCCGTAGCCCACATAGTTGTGGGTTGAGCTGATTATTTTTTTATTTGTTAAAATAAATAAAGAAAAATTATGCGGTTAAGCAAATATATACTAGTCAATTAACTAACATAACTATAGTTTGAATTAATTATGGCTAGAGACAAACATCTAGCTGTAATTATAGTTTAAGTCTTATATAATACGTGTGATTTACACAAATGTTATGCTTGAATACAGTTTGAATTTTGTATAATTCGCGCGATTTATACAAATATTGTGCGCGAATCAAATTGTACAGCAAAATATACAAACACTGCGTATTGTATAGCGAATTATACAAACGTTGTGCACGAATAGTATAGCGAAAAATATAAACATTATACAAAAATTACAAATTATACGAACATTGTTATAACAATAGTTACGAAATGTAATTACTTAAATTATAGTTATAGAGCATAATTAAGATACTTTTGAGTTACTGTAAGCGAAAAGTTCTCTTAGAATAATGGGTCAATCTGATCTAACTCGTAAAATTTTAAAGCATATATAAACAAATTCGAATAAATTGAATCGGCTCATATTGACGATTCTAATTTTTATTTTATTTTTTAAACTATTTGATAAGACCAATACTCTAATCGTAATTTCTTGAAATCCTTAATTAAATTTTGGAGGAATTATTAGGGAAAAGAAAAGAACCAACATTATATCATTGTTTTATGTGCACGGTCACGTACAAATATTACTTTTCTAACTAAGTCCGTCTGGTTCTGCCAAATAAATAAATACATTTATTACAATTATTTTTCTTTTAATCGAAAAGCCAACAGATTAATTATTTATCAATAGATTTTACTTTAATTCACATTGTTGGTCCATTTGTTATAAAAGACAATGTTGAAATATTAACATGGGTCCTCAAATAGACATAAAAAAGGGAGAGCCATTTATTTTTACAAATATTAGTCTATATCATGATTTTATCAAGTTTTGAAAAAAGAAAAGAGTTCTGTTTTTTTCCTGGATGGATCAATAGATAATGGAGGAGTCAGAAATTTTGTTCTAACGTATTTAAGTTTTAATATTAACTCCGAAAAAAGTAATCATTGGGATACGTAGATTCATATATAGATATATTATTTTTTGATAATAAATAATTAATTGATCATCTTTCGCTATATATGACTATACCACCATAATAGATAGGGATAGCCATAAGTTGGAGCGGGTTTAGACATATACGGAACAGGCTGGGACAACATTCAAAAATGATTTTTTTTTTGGGGGGCGGGGGGTTTAGGGGAAATTTGCTTTGTATAAATCTACTTTTAGTGGCTAGGGGAGGATTAATTGATAATTAGACTGCTTAACTTATTACAAATTTAGTGACAGTTTCATGTCCAATATTTTTGCTGTGCTTTTTTTTTTGGATAAATTACAATATTAATGAGCTTTTAATAAACACTAGTACAAAACATAAATAAGATTCTTGCAAGGGCAATATAAAGAATTTAAGTTTTGAAATAATTTTGATAATTTAATTTTGTAGGATCATCAAGAAAATCAAAGCAATCTTCCCAATAATATAAATAAGTCTTCTTAAAAACTCTGGTCTTTCTTCAATTTATCGTTTCCTTAGCGATCTAGTTAAAAGGCTTTATTACTTGAGTTTACAAGATCGTATAATGAAACCTAAAGAAACATGGAATTAATTAAGTTTCGAGTTTAATAGAAAATAGTATTTTCTTAAGAAATTTAGTCCTCTCATAGTTGTTCAATATTTGAATTAATTCTTCTTAAGATAGAACAAGACACTATTCTACAATACTTACGAACGAATTTAGAGAACTCAATAAATAAAGCAGATCACATGACACTTACTTTCCTTTCGAAAGTAACGTAGAATGAACGTAGAATGAGAGAAATAATAATAATAATAATATTTTTTTGTATGTTTAGATATCTAAAATGAGGCGAAACCTCTAAAAATTTATATCCAACAATTGGATTATACATGTTTGTAAAGAAGGCATCACTTGATCACGATTTTTAAATGAAACTCGCACGAAAACATAATAGTATTAGAAAATTAAAAATAACTTTGGTTAAATTTTTTTTATCAAATTCAAAGCAAAACGACAATGACAACGATAACGACAACGACGATACGAGAAAAATCTATCCAATAAGATACAAAATACAAATATAAAAATTTCGTTTTTCTTTCATTTCTCAATTCACACTTTATTCCGCTTTAAAACCCAACGGGGCCTGAACTGAGTGATAGGACAGTACTAAAAGAAACAACATATTAAAGGAGTAAGGACCATTATTGGTTTGAAGAAGAAAAACATTTATTATTTGGACCAAAATAAATCAGAACTGGATATATATATTGATGATCTTTGCTTATACTTTCTTGAAGGAACATAGCCTTCTGCCATGTTAAGTTAAATAAAATTTTAACGTTTATAGCTTCTTTGAAATTGTCCTGATTGTTAAAATAGTGGCAAATTTAAATTTTTTACTTAAGAATTCAGAGAATAAAAATTTTATAATAAATTTTGAACTTTCTAAAACACTAATTCAATTTCTTATTTTTGTGTTTAGGTGATTCAAAATTTATATATATAAACATAATTCTTTTTTAAAAAAAATACTTTCTATATATTATAGTATAATTTTTGCCGATGGACTTAGGCGATAAACCTTCAGACCCGACCTCTAGATCTGCTCTTGCTTGTCAACCAAACATTATGTGACAACATTTGCTTCTTTAGATGTACGGAAAAAGGTCAATATGACCTCAAACTATTGAAAGTAAACAAAAATATCATCAATTAATAGTTTGGCCTTTATATGTTTTAACCATCAATAGTTTGATCTAAAAATATTTTTTTTATTTTTAAACTTAATTAATTGGCTAATTAAAGGGTCATGATCCAAAATCGTTTAGGCACCTGAAGGCTAGGACTTAAGTTGTATTTGTATTTGAAAAAAGTTATGAAATATATTTATATATTAAATTTGACATGTTAATATAAAATATATTTGCATACATGTGAAGTTATTCGATTCGAAATTTTTTTAATAAATTAGAAAGTCCAATTCATATTGTTGGGATGGTTATAGGCTTAAATAAAAGTCCATAATTTTATTTAAAAATAATAAAATAAAATGGTTTGATATGATTTGATTTGATCGGTGTAATAAATTTTAAATATTCTTTTGATACCCCTACATCCATCCACCCGATTATAATCATTTATGATATTATCAATATAGTACTCAATTTGCTTCATATTTTTGGAAGTCTTTTTAAAAAAATTTATGTTCATAAATTAAGTAAGGTACTACTTTTCACCCTTAAACCAATTAACAAGTTGAGAGAACGATCCAAATTTTTTCATATTTTTTTGACACATATATATATATATATATATATATATATATATATATATATATATATATATAATGGATAATAATCATTTGTAGCTTCTTTTATTATCAATATAAACTCAAATGCAAATACAATCAGTGGCAACTTATCATTCAAAATGTATATTGACTAAAACTTTATAGAAAATAGAAAAAAGAATAGATTGGAATTATTATTTTTTGTCATGGTCATTGTTGGGTTCTGAGATGAGGGTTTTCAGGAAACAGCCTCTTTACTTAGGTAGTAATAAGATCTGCGTACATTCTATCCTCCCTAGACCCCACTTGTAGAATTTCACTGGGTATAGTGTTGTTATTGTTGCTGTCATGGTCATTGTTGGATTGTTGGGCAGCATAAAAATCCCAAACTAGTGATCTATCTAGCCCTGCCCAAACGAGGGCCAAAATTATATAGCTCAAATCTAAAGAAGAAAATTTCATTGTGAAATACATATTGTTTTAGTGATAAAGTTTTTTGAAATATATTTTGTATCAGTAATATAATTTTTGAAAATTCATGATTATTGTATGCATCATATATGTATTTAGAATTGGATTTCTGATAAAATTGTAGGATTATTTCTTAAAATTTCTACTTTCTCATATAAAAATAATATAAGGTTACAAAAACTGTTAGTGGACAGAATATCAATTATATCTCTAGGTGCTCTGAGTATTTTTTTTTTCCAAGGTATCCCCACACCCAATGACGATAAAATTAATCTTCCGTTCCACAATCAACACGATTACAACAAATTGAAATCTTTTCTCCCATAAACTAATTTAAAACTAATATTTTTACTCCCACAAAACTAATTAAAACTAATTACAACAAATTGAAATCTTTATTGGTTACAATAACTTGGATTTTTGATACAAAATATTATTAAAAATATACATTAGGTGCACACGTACTTAATAATTTTAAGACGAGAGTCTTTTAAAAATAATCTAATTCAACATCTAATAAAAAATATACACAATTCAACTCTAGGAAAAACTTTATTTTCATCAATTGCACTTGGGCTCCACCATGTAATTCCAAATCATCAACTAATAAAAAGAACCCAAATATATAAATACCAAATACAATGCATCACAATAAACATGTAGTTGTGTTGCCCTTTTGGGACCCTTAAAACCCCTCTCTCAATTATTCAATAACAATAATAGAAGGTTATTAGACATGTCACATATATATTTCTACATGTTTTATTTCATCTTTGAGACGTCATTAGATTTGTCGCATCATTTGATAAATAAAATAAAATTATCTTATATACTTTTTTTTAATCATAATATCCATATAAATCTTTCAAAATAATTTAGAAATAAGTAGTTAATATTAAAAATGAAATATAAATAAAATACTCTCTCTCAGTCCCATTTTATGTGCCACCACCTTTTCTTTTTGGTTCGTTACTTTATTCTAATTAGAAATAATTTACCATTAAAGTCCTCCTTTTATCTTTAGTAAAATAATTTTCAGTCACATAAATATCTAACAATTATTTTACACTATACATCATTTTATAATCATAATGTATAGGAGTATTATAATAACACGAATAAATAAGAAGACAACATCTAACATTGTGCTACCTCATTCCAAATTTTATGGAATTAACTAATTGATACTCCTTAATTAAACATCAACTAATCAAAATTCTTCGTCATCATCATATCATCAATTAAATTAATTAATTAAAAGTCCTTAAGCAATTTTCGGACTTGTTCTAGCGTAACAAAGAGCACGATAGTAAATGGTCCTTGCCTTGAAATTGTTGGAATAAATCCTTTATACAAAGCCATTGGCCCTTCAGCTTTGATTGTCTTCATAGCACAATCAAGTGCTCCATTGTAAGGTGGAGCCGCTCCAGGCTCCACCTTCATGTTCATGACTCGGGTCTTGATCACGTCTACTGGATTTGTCACCACCGCGGCTACAATACCGGCGGCAAAGCTCGCGGTCACGTGGGTCCCGAGCCCGTCTTTCATCACGCCTCTTCGTAAAATCATTTCCTTGAACTCATCGTAAGAGGCAAGCTGCGAGGCCGTAACCAGCATGGCGCGGTTCACCGTAAGGGATGAACCGCGCCACAGGCTAGTAACGCCCTCGTTCCTGCACATTTGGGTCATAGCGTCTACCACGCTCTTGTAATTCCGACGTTGCGCTGGTGGAAGCCGGCCGTCGGCCTGCATCCGTACCATCGACACGTCAGCAGGGTTCCCGACGGCCGCTCCAATTCCGCCGGCGATCAGTCCGGCGACAATTTTTTTCCCGAGAGGCATGTTCTTCGTATTCGGGTCGGTCCATTTTTTCTTCAACATGTCGTATAGTCCCATTCGGGTGGTCGAATAAAGGGTCTGACGGAGGACGGTGGCGGATATGCCGGAAAAAAGGGCGGCGACGCCCTCTTGCTGCACGATCCGTACACCGACGGAAATGGGCCCCACACGAGGAGCAACTGGGACGTGGGCGTTAGTTGGGTGATTGGGAGGATGAAAAGCAAGAGCAGCAGGGCGGAGCGTCGGTGCAGAACTAGACGCTTCGCCCTGAAGCTGCATACGTACTTTGATGAGATCGAGAGGATGTGTAGTACATCCAGCAATAATAGAAGCAATGCCTCCTTCAACAAACCCTTTCACCCCCATAATAATCAAGATCTATTCCAAATTATTTTCTTTTTTTGATGAAAACCAAGATCTTGAGCTTCCTTTCTTTGAGTTATTTGGAAAAATTAGGACCAGTTGGAATAAGAGTGAATGGCAAAGGCTCTAGATGCAAAGTGTGGTATGTTGGATGTGAATTTGGTTGGGTGAGGAAAAGAAGGGGAAAAGGGAATTTATAAGGAAAAGTCATAGAGAGAAGAAGTGATGTGAAAGGCACCTAAGAGTGATTCGGACTCGTGAGATTTCAGATTTAAATTTCAATCGAGATAAAAAATATTAGATGATTTTTTTCATGTTTTATAGAACTACTGTTGATACGGAGAGATGACAAATCTATGTAAAATTAGTTAAGATATGTGAAAGATAATTTGATTGCTAGGATCGAAAAAAAAAGGAAAGGAAATGAAAATTACACTTTGGAAGAACGTGTGGTTTCTCGTTTCTAAAATTTATTAGCATGTGGAGTTTGAGATTTACAGCTAAGATAAAAGTTTGTTAAATTTATTTTATTTCATCCAATATTTATGCGGTTGTGGATCCTAAAGCATCAAACTGTTGGAACCAATGAAAAAAAGATTAAAAATCATTAATTACACATGGTTTAAATAATTATTTCTATTTCCTTAAATATTTTAACTTGACATAAATTTTAAAAAAATAATAATAAATTTTATGATCTTAAATAAAAAATATGTTAATATGTTTTAATTTTATAGTCTTCCTTATATTCTGATTCTCGACATTCAAATCATTCTGTCTAAGATTGATCATATTTCTTAGTAAGTTAAAGTTATGTCGTGTCATATCTAATTACCTTCCTCCGATTTGTTCTCGGGGGCCTACTTCTGCTTATCATAATATTCTTATTACAATCAACCTTTCGAGCCTTTATATTGACAGATCTGCACATCTAAATTTGGGAAAAGACTTTGCTCAATTGATTTATGTAATGTTCAAAATTGACTAATAAACAATATGTGCCTTATCATACACTACTAACTGTGACTAACAAACAGTCCTATTTTTTAAAAAAAAAAATACTACAAAAAGCTATAAAGTTAAAGTTATCTTTATTTAATCTATATATTATGGGTTCAAACAACGTAAACAGTCATTAATATCTGTATTAGAATAGATTATCTACTTCTAGTATAGCAATTCGATAAATAGTCGAGATTACTTTGACTTGATCAAAGTCAATTAAAGTGGTCCAATTGATAATCCATTTAACAGATATCATTGAATGTTAAGACCTTAAAAACTTTAGAAATTATTTTTCACTTTTGTGGGAAATTCTTTTACTTATATTTTCAAACTCACCTAAAATAAACAAAACATTGAGTCGAAAAAGAACAGTTTAATTACTACGATTCACATATTTTTATTACCCAAAAATAACAGTCAACCTTAATGATTTTTATTAATGGACATGATCTTACTGTTACAATTAAAATAATAGGTTGAACATGATGAAAATGTCAATTATCGATATAAATGTATTATTTGCAATGAATATGAAACCAAGATAAAACTTGGGAGTCAACACAAGTGCCGCTTGAAAATAGTATAAGGGCAACATTGACAATTAAGACGCCTAGTTAAGTCTGCGGAGTGAATTATTTTGAAATTAATTATTCTTAATAAGAGATAATTTATTTTATTATGTATATGAGATAACTTATTTCACCACTAACATATAAATGGTGGAATAAATAATTTTATGACTATCTAATACGTCCAACCAAATGCAGAATAAAATATTTTAAATTATACCTCTACCTCGTATCAAACGACCCAAAAGTTTTTTTGTTAAACGTCACTTTATAAATTTATTGAGCCATTTATGAGGGGCCAAATAATAAGATAACGCTTGACTTGGACTCAATCTTTGTGACCTTTCCTATGATACCAAAATAAATACGTAAAGAAATATTCTTCCCCTTTCATATTTATATTTTATGTGTAGAGTTAATATTTAAATAATTGAGAGACCATTTATTATTTATTTTTTAATTTATACTCATCATTTAATTATAATTATTTGAATTTAATATATCACAGGTATCAAAGAAAAAAATTCGTCGCCTGAGAGATTCGAACTCTCGCGGGGAAACCCCATGTACTTAGCAGGCACACGCCTTAACCACTCGGCCAAAGCGACTTGTTGTCTAAGAATCTCTCCGTCTGATATTAACTTAAATTTTGGAGATTTTCATTGTTCAAAATAATTATTTAAAATTCAAGATGAATATTTTAAACTTTTTTTTATATATGCCTTTTCGTTTATTGAAGTTTTATATTTTTAGGAGATAAATTACACTACTTGCAGAGTTATATTTATGATTTCATAAAAGATAATAGTGGAAAGTATGATTTAAATTGTATCCTTAAATATTTTTGTTAATATGTGCATCGTCTCACAAATTAAGTTAATATGAGATGGATGGAGTAAAATAATGCTCCAGTCAATTTTTTATGTATCAAGGATATTACTTAGTGATCAATAAACTCGTAGAGAATTATAATGTTTCACAGCTCTGATACCACTTCTGCCACAACCCAACCCCGTGGCCCATGACTAGTGTTCGGATTGGGCACCCAAACACAAACACCAAGCCATATTACAAACAGATGCCCTATTATTACTATTATTATTATTATTATTATTATTATTATTATTATTATTATTATTATTATTATTCAGAAATAGTGTAATATTTGGAGTAATATGATTTAACACATTTAGACAGGATAGAACAATCTAAAATAATAATTAATATTAACCGAGCATCGCACGAGTACATATACTAGTTCTTTCAATAATTAAAAGAAAACATTTGGCGCAAATAAGCAAATATATACTAGTTAATTAGTCAACATATCGATAGTTTGAATTAATTACGGCTCGCGACAAACATCTAGTTGTAATTATAGTTTGAATTTTGTATAATTCGCACGAGTTATACAAAAGTTGTGCGAGAATCAAATTGTATGGTGAAATATACAAATTTTGTAAATTGTATAATGAAATTATACAAATATTGTGCACAAATTAAATAGCGAAATATACAAATGTTATATAAAAACTGTGAATTGTATAGTGAATTATATAAACGTATATAAATACCACGTGAATTATATAAACGGTGCTATATAAGATTTAAGACCAAAAAATAATTATTTCTCATAATCAAATGTCTCTGTAAATATGAGATTACTCTCACGTGAACTTTTTCAAGATCAGGAATTTTGGAGGATACTGTTACTGACTAGATTCTTTATTGATCTGGGGTTGAGCCACCAGTAGAGTATGAAAGTCTATGAGATAACGTTTGCATACACTCTATGTTTCTATGACCCCTCTTATGGGAGTTTTTCTTGTTCTTGTTATTATGCCATTTGAAAATTATAGGGCTTAATGTGGTAGACATGTTATTGAGTGTTGTCTTGTTTTTTAAGGGTTGGTGGAGTCTGTTGTAACAAATCAATTTTTTTCAATACAATCGATCACTGAACTCAAATTACAATTTAGAATTCGAACAATAAGTCATAGCAATCATAACTAACAAAGAGAATAACAACATAACAAGGTGACTAGCTAGAAGGAGATGAGATACTAGCATAGAGAGGGGAGATAAGAGATAATCGCAGCCAAGGCTTCAGATAATTTGCATAACTTCAAACTCATCCTATTTAATCAATGGTAATTAGGCCTGGATCCCAAATAAAGCTCTCTAATATTTTACTTGGCCAATAGTTATAACTGAGCTAGTCTTATCCACCATGTTTATTATTTAGCCCATAGACCCTTACGGAGTCAGCTTGGTTCATACCATCTGTCCTAGTATTAGCCTTATTTTTATAGTTTCTTGCTTTTAATATTTATCCATCATCTATTGTTTATTGTGTTTTGGTTACTGCAGTATCTTATTGTCCCTCTGCCCAGCTTTCCTTATTAGTTGCTATATTTTCTTCACTTTCATTTTTTACTTTTCATAGTGTCCTTTGAAAACAATCCCCCTACCTCCGGAAGACTCCACTTTTGGAATTCCACTGGCTATGTTCTTGTTGTTGTTATGCCATGTAAAAATTTAAAGAGCCTATTGTAGTAGACATATTATTGAGTATTGACTAGCTGGCTAGCTGCGAGTTTTGTTGTCATGCTATATAATGACAGCAGTTTATAATACTTACAAACAGGCGATTGCATAAACAGTCTTTAGACGCTCAAACTTGGCGTCGCAAGCAAGCAACCACTCCAACTTTTAGTATATACATTTAGACACCTCAACTCGTTTCCAGACACAGAGATAAGTGGGGATGAGTTATAGTGTTTAGTCGTAGTTGAGACCAAGTTGAGGTGTCTAAAATTTGCACTCTCAAAGTTATAGTGCTCGCTTGCCAGTTGAGGCCAAGTTTAAGTGTTTGTGTTATGTATTACACTTTGTATCCATTGAATCCAATATAATGCGGCTAATCAACAGGTGGGATATCAAACATACTACAATCTGAAGACAATAAGGCCTAACATGGCCTTATTAGGCTTGATACTTGGTTAGTAAGTAACAACATCATGTAATATTGTGTTGTAAATATTCATGTTGACATTTTAATATCAAAATTATAAAAAAAAATTATTTTAAAAGAGTGGGTTGTGTTGTCTATTTTAACTACATTTATATATATGTAGTTAAAAAATTGATGAAGCAGTGTCTCATGACATAGCTTAGGTGAGGTACATCCGTCCTTGCATGTATATAATGCAAAGCCAAAAATTTAACAAGGGAATTGTTTGAAAATGCAAAGAATTTTTCACATGAAATTTGAAGTTATAGCCTAAGCAATTTTTGTATATTCTGTGTTAATAGGATTCAAAGGTTAATGTTTATAACAATAACAAGATTTATACATTCAGCATGGTTCCGCATACTGAGGTTTGAGAAGATAGTGTACATAGAGAGATGAGATAGAGAGTCTGTTTTGAATTGACCTCTGATTCAAGGTAAAAATATTCTAGAAAAAAGATATAATGAAAGTAGAAGAGATAATAGCCAGTAACAAATACAAAAAAGACAGTAATAAAACCGTACCACAATAAAATAGTACTACAAATGATCTACCTGCAATAATATATTGCGAAAGAAATCAAATAACAAGAAACTATGAGAATAGTCCTATGACTACTAATACGGACAACAAGAAAAAAGACTCATGCATACTAGTATGATCGTACTCCTACCTACTAACCTTATATCATAATCGTGTTCTTTATACCTTCTTATCTAAGGCAATATTCTCGGTAAGTTAAAACTGCGTCATGTCTTGTCTAATTGATCATTTTTCCCTTGCACTCCTTTGGTCTCTCTACCTCTTATGAATCCATCTATAACCAACCTCTCATACCTCTGCATTAGGGCATTTGTGCAATGATGTTAGTGTTGTAGTTGGCATTAATTTATTATCCCACATCTAAAGTTTAGGACTTTGTTAGCGCAGCAGAATGGGGTGTCAGAGCGTATGAATAGAACACTTGTGGAGAAAG
>DF362407.1:76998-95398 GCA_000787875.1 Solanum virginianum | reverse complement strand
TATAAAAGCCTTGGTGTGGCTCCTAATGATGTGCGTTCTAGATTTAGGAAGAGTCATAATAGCCCGTGTTTGAAGGGTTCTAATGCATGCTTTAGTTGTGGGGAGCTTGGTCACAAAAAGGTAGATTGCCCAAGAAACCATGGCAAGGTCGACGGTGTAAATGCGGTTCCATTGGGTAGAAGTGGTCCTCAAGGTGGTGCCCCAAGACAAAACCAGTTTTATGCTCTATATGGGAGGCAAGGGGTTGGTGAGGTCCCCGATGTTGTTATCAGTATGTTGAAGATCTTTTATCTTGATGTATATACTTTGATTGATTTGGGTGCCACCCTTTCCTTTGTCACCCCCTTTGTTGCTAAAAAGTTCTATGTTTAGTCGGAGTTGTTGCATGAGTCATATGAGGTATCTACTCCTATTGGTGTATCTATTGTTTCTAGAAGGCTGTATAGAAATTGTCCGATTTGCATCTTGCATAATATCTTACCTTGTGATCTTGTTGAATTAGATATGGTTGATTTTGATATTATTTTTGCGATGGATTGGTTGTATGCATACTATGCTTATATTGATTGTAGAACCCGTAGGGTTAAGTTTTAATTTCCAAATGAACCCATCCTTGAGTGGGAAAGTCATGATGTGGTAGTGAGGGGTAAGTTCATCTCATTCATTAAAGCCCATAAGTTGATTTCCAAGGGGTGTTTGTATCACCTTGTGAGGGTCAGAGATATGGAGTCCAAAGTCCCTTCCATTGAGTTGGTTCCATTTATCTGTGAGTTTCTTAATGTCTTCCCAAATGACCTTCCTGGTGTCCCTCCTGAAAGGGAGATAGATTTTAGCATAGATCTCCTTCCCGACACTCAACCTATCTCCATTCTCCCTTACCATATGGCCCCGGCGGAGTTGAAGGAGTTAAAAGAACAATTGAAAGGTTTCTTGGAAAAGGGGTTTATTAGACCTAGCCAGTCACCGTGGGGTGCACTGGTGTTGTTTGTAAAGAAGAAAGATGGGTGACTTAGAATGTGCACTGACTACGGGCAACTTAATAGGGTTACTATAAAGAATAGATATCCTCTCCTAAGGATTGATGAATTATTTGACCAACTGCAAGGGGCTAGCTATTTCTGTAAGATTGATCTTCAGTCCAAGTATCATCAAGTGATGTGAGGGAGTGTGATATATCTAAGATGACATTCCATACAAGATACGGGCATTATGAATTTGATGAGGGATATCATAAAGTGTGGGTGAGGGGATGTAACATTCCGAAGATGGCCTTTTTGGACTAGATATGGGCATTATGAGTTTGTTGTGATATCTTTTGGGTTGACCGATGCACCAGCCATCTTCATGGACCTAATGAATAGGGTCTTCAAACCCTACCTTGATTCCTTTGTTGTGGTCTTCATTGATGATATTTTGATGTATTCCATAGTAGGGAGGAGCATATGGGCCATTTGAAGGTTGTGTTAGAAAAATTAAAGGAGGAGAGATTGTATGCTATGATGGGTTCTCCTCCATTGCTTCCCCTATGACAAAATTGGCTCAAAAGAAGGTTAAGTTTGTATAGACCGATGAGTGTGAGAAAAGCTTCCAAACATTGAAAGATAGACTTGTGTCCGCTCTTATATTGTTGCTACTGGATGGATCAAAAGAAGGTTAAGTTTGTGTGGACCGATGAATGTGAGAAAAGGTTCCAAACATTAAAAGATAGACTCATGCTCGCTCCTATATTATCACTGCTGGATGGGCTTGAGGGATTTGTTGTGTATTATGATGCATCTAGAGTTGGTTTGGGTTGTGTGCTAATGTAAAATGGTAAGGTCACAACCTATGCTTCTAGGAAACACATTGTGTATGAAATGAACTACCCTACCCATGATCTTGAATTAGCCACCGTGGTGTTTGCATTAAAGATTTGGCATCATTAGTTATATGTAATGCATGTTGATGTCTTCACTGATTATAAAAGCCTTCAATATGTCTTCACACAAAAAGATCTCAACTTGAGGCAATAAAGGTTGCTAGAACTACTTAAGGACTATGACATGTGTGTGCATAACCATCTGGGTAAAGAAAATGTTGTGGCGGATACTTTGAATCGGGTGTCTATGGGTAGCCTAGCTCACGTGAATGGTGGGGATTGGGAGATGGCTAGGGAGGTGCATAGATTGGCTAGATTGGGGGTGAGGTTGGAAGATGTGGGTAATGGTATGGTTGTTGTTGATGATTCTAAATCTTCTTGGGTTGATGAGGTGCTAGCAAAACAAGATCTAGACTCCTCCTTTCTTGAATTAAAGGCCTTGGTGAAAGAGGGCAAAATAGAGGTTTTCTCCCAGGGGGGAGATGGGGCCCTTAGATACCAAGGTAGGTTATGTGTACCATCTGTTCAAAGGCCTTGGTGAAAGAGGGAAAGATAGAGGTTTTCTCCCAGGGGGGAGATGGGGCCCTTAGATACCAAGGTAGGTTATGTGTACCATCTGTTGTTGGTTTGAGGGAGAGAATTCTTGATGAGGCCCATGGCTCTTGTTATTCTATCCACCCTGGTTCCACAAAATATATAGACTTCAGGGATATGTATTGGTAAGGAGGCATGAAGAGGGACATTCCTAAATTTGTTTCTGGTTGCCATAATTGTCAATAAGTCAAAGCCGAATATCAAAGGACGGGTGGCCTAACCCAAGACATAGAGATTCCTACTTGTAAGTGGGAGGTAATTAATATGGATTTTATTCCATAGTTGTCAACCAGTCAAAGCCGAACATCAAAGGCTGGGTGGCCTAACCCAAGACATATTCTCACTTGGAAGTGGGAGGTGATTAATATGGATTTTTTGGTTGGGTTGCCCATGACTAGGAAAGGTTTTGATTCCATTTGGGTTGTGGTTGATAGGATGATGAAATTGACTCACTTTCTACCGGTCAAGACTATATATGGGGTTGAAGAGTATGCAAGGTTGTATATCTATGAGTTAGTGAGGTTACATGGTGTTCCATTATCCATCATATCAGATCGGGGAAGTTCATCTCATTCATTAAAGCCCATAAGTTGATTTCCAAGGGGTGTTTGTATCACCTTGTGGGTGCACAATTCACTTCACACTTTTGGAGGTATTTTCAAAGGGGTCTTGGTACCAAAGTTCACCATAATACAACCTTCCACCCTCAAATGGATGGCCAACCTGAAAGGATAATTCAAATACTTTAGGCTATGCTTAGGTCATGTGTCTTGGAGCTTAGGGGTAGTTGGGATGACCATCTTCCATTTATAGAGTTTGCCTACAACAATAGCTATCACTCTAGCATTAGTATGGCTCCATTTGAAGCTCTTTATGGGAGACGTTGTAGATCACCGGCAGGTTGGTTTGAGGTTGGAGAGATGGCTTTATTGGGACCGAATCTGGTTATAGATGCTCTTGAGAAGGTCAGAATGATTAGGGAAAGGTTGAGGAAAGCCCAAAGTCGACAAAAATACTAAGCCGATGTAAGAAGAAGAGACCTAGAATTTCAAGTGGGTGATTGGGTCTATTTGAAAGTTTCTCCAATGAAAGGTGTGGTTCATTTTGGTAAAAAGGGGAAGTTGAGTCAAAGGTATGTTGGTTCTTATGAGATGATAGAGTTTCTCCAATGAAAGGTGTGGTTCATTTTGGTAAAAAGGGGAAGTTGAGTCAAAGGTATGTTGGTTCTTATGAGATGATAGAGAGGGTTGTCAAGGTAGCTTATGAGTTGAAGTTGCCTAGTGAAATGAATTTGGTT
Organism: Solanum virginianum; assembly: GCA_000787875.1. NCBI lineage: Eukaryota > Viridiplantae > Streptophyta > Magnoliopsida > Solanales > Solanaceae > Solanum > Solanum virginianum. The sequence goes on along the minus strand of DF362407.1, from coordinate 91,649 downwards.
CATCCGGTATTTCATGTTTCTATGTTGAGAAAGTGTGTTTGTAATCCTAATGCCATTGTACCTCTTGATGTAGTCAGTGTTGCTGAGGATAACTTGACTTATGAGGAGGTTCCGGTTCAGATCTTGGATAGGTAAGTAATGAGATTGAGGAACAAGGAGGTGGCATTTGTTAAAGTCCTTTGGAGGAACTAACAAGTCGAAAGTGCTACTTGGGAGGCTAAAGCAGATACGCAAAAATGGTATCCTTATATTTTCCACTCCACTCAAACTTAAGGTACTAAGTCGAAGTCCCCCTATGTGATATCAATTAATATATGTCAGATTCTATATCATTCATGTGCATTCATGTTTAAGTTGGCAAATTATGATGATTTTACACCTATGTTGAGATTTTTAAAGTGATGTTTAAATTTAATATTGCATCCATGTTGGGGGCTGAGTTGTTCATGATTATTCTGGTATTGTACTTCTCTTCTACATTCAGGGATGAATGTTTCCAAGGAGATGACATTGAAACGACCCCAAAAACTTCCCAAAAATGTGCCTCGGATGAAATGACCCCAAAAAGTGCCCAAAAATGTGCATCAAAATGCCCGGAATTTCAATTTCCATATATCTAAAAATTCGTTCGTTATTTCAAAAATCCGAATTCATATTTGTGATCAGGGAGTCAAAATAAGGTGAAAAAGTATCTAACCTTGATTTAAGAGCGAAAGAATAGCAATTATAAATTTTTAAGTGCCGAATCTAGAGACCTTTCCGCAATGCTTCCATGATGCACCTTGGGCGCACTTTAGTACAAATCCCTCTCCGCATCCTCTGCGTAATGCGGAGATGTGTTTTCCCCTGGCAGTTTTTCTTGTGCAGCACAAAATATTCTAAGTGTTGAGCCCAAGTTTCCTAAACGTATTTTTATCTATACTTAATCAAATTTCACCCTTCTATCATCCTAAACATTTCCAAATACTCCCTAAAACATTTAGCCATATTTTCACTCCAAATTCCAAGACTCAGAACCCTCATCCAGATTTAAGGATTCTCTTTAAGCTTCAAGTCTCTATTATTAATCTTCACCAAGAACTTCTCCAAAGCTAAGGTATGTGGTGTTGAACCATTGGGTTCTTTCTCCCATGGTTCCTAAACCCTCTTTTACTTAATATTACATGATTTAAAGTTGATGTTATATCCGGCTAGGGTTTCTTGAGGAATTGAAGGTCCAAAGCATGAGATATGATACAAATGATGTTATTATGATGAGATGAGCTTATGTATATGATGAATCCTATATAAAGTGTAGAACTCGACCATGCCCAATCGGGGGATCTAGCGCCCGGATAACCTAGATGAGGGTTAGTACTCATCAACCTAAGTAATGGGGTGTCAACATCACTAACATAGATTGGGGTTATTACTCATCAACCTAGATGAGGGTTAGTACTCATCCACCAGGGTGATGGGGATGCATCATCATCAATCTTGATGAGGGTTAATACTCATTCACCTAAGTGATGGGGTGGCAACATCACTAACCTACCAAGCGGTTCATACTTTGGAAATCTAGCTTGGTCTCTTCCACACATATGAAGTTCTATATGAGCTTGGGTTACTAAAGCATATTTTACTTATCCATTGATCATACATGTCATATTGCTATATCATGCCTATTTCTTATTGTTATGCATATTAATTGTGAAGCTTATCTCTTGTTGCATTGCAACCCACATACTTAGTACATTCAAACGTACTAATGCATATTCTAGCCTACATGATATCACCATGTAGGAACCGGTGCCCAAGTTAATCATCTTTCTCCTCCTCATGGTCTGACGGTGCTATTCCAAGCTTGTTGGTGAGTTCCCTATTTCGGGGACTTGGTTTATGTTTTTCTCTTATCTATGTGTTAAGACACTTTTTTATATTCTATTTGACTATGAGGGTGAGCCCGATTACTTTTTCTTTGCCCCCTCTCTATCTATGTATTTAGAGGTGTTTGTTGGACAAGTTGTGTATTTATAATATGAGCCATGACTCCTTGTCTTCAAATGTTGTTGTTGGGCAAGTTTTCCCTTAGCCCCAATGCCCCATCCTACTCTATATGTCTTTTATATGATTTCGCGACCAAGGTTGTATAATGACACGTTAAGAGGCTTGTTTGGGGTTCCTTTGGGTTCCCCATTCGCCATGTCATGTTTAGGCCCTAGGCTTGGGTCATGACAAACTTTGTATCAGATCACTAGGTTATAGATCCTCAAAGTAAAACACACCGCATCGATTAGAGTCCTACTCATGGTTATGAAGGGCGCCATGATTATGAAGAGAGATATTGCTAAATTTTTTTCCCGTTGCCATAGTTGTCAACAAGTCAAAGCCAAACATCAAAGGTTGAGTGGCCTAACCCAAGACATAGAGATTCCTACTTTGAAGTGGGAGGTGATTAACATGGATTTTGTGGTTGGGTTGCCCAAGGTTAGGGAAGGTTTTGATTCCATATGGGTGGTGGTTGATAAGATGACAAAATTGGCTCACTTTCTACTGGTTAACACTACATATAGGGCTGAAGAGTATGCAAGGTTGTACATCCATGAGTTAGTGAGGTTGCATGGGGTTCCTTTATCCATTATATCAGATTATGATGCATAATTTACTTCACACTTTTGGAAATCTTTTCAAAGGGGTGTTGGTACCAAAGTTCACCTTAGTACGACCTTCCACCCTTAAACGGATGGCCAAGCTGAAAGGATAATTCAAACACTTAAGGATATACTTAGAGCTTGTGTCTTGGAACTTAAAGGTAGTTGGAATGACCATCTTCCACTGATTGAGTTTGCCTACAACAATAACTATCACTCTAGAATCGGTATAACTCCTTTTGAGGCTCTTTATGGGAGGCGTTGTAGATCACCGGTGGGTTGGTTTGAGGTTAGAGAGGTGGCTTTATTGGGGACAGATCTGGTCATGGATGCTCTTGAGAAGGTAAAGATGATGAGGGAAAGGTTGAGGATGGTCCAAAGTCGTCAAAAATCCTATGCCGATGTGAGAAGAAGAGACCTAAAATTCCAGTGGGTTATTGGGTTTATTTGAAGGTTTCTCCAATAAAAGGTGTAGTCCGTTTTGGTAAAAAAGGAAAGTTGAGTGCAAGGTACATTGGTCCTTATAAGGTTATTAAGAGAGTTGGTAAGGTAGCTTATGAGTTGAAGTTTCCTAGTGAAATGATCTTGGTCCATCTGGTGTTCCATGTCTCAATGTTGAGAAAATGCGTTGGTGATCCTAATGCCATTGTACCTCTTAATGTTATTGGTGATGTGGAGGACTATTTAACTTATCAGGAGATCTCGGTTCAAATCTTGGATAGGCAAGTAAAGAGATCGAGGAACAAATAAGTGGCATCCATTAAGGTCCTTTTGAGGAACGAACGAGTCGAAAGTGCCATTTGGGAGGCCGAAACGGACATACAAAAGTAGTATCCTTATCTTTTGCACTCCAATCAAGCCTAAGGTACTAATTCTAAGTCTCATATGTGATTTCAAGTCCTAACTTTCAGCCTCTATATCATTCATATGCATTCATGTTTAAGTTGATAAACTTATATTAGTTTACACTTATGTTGAAGGTTTGAAAATGGTGTTTTACATATTATGTTGCATTCTTGTTGGGGATGATTTGTTCATGATCACTCTTGTCTTGTACATTTCTTTTAAATTCAGGGACGAATGTTCACAAGGGGGAGATATTGAAACAACCCCAAAAAGTTCCCAAAAACGTGCCTCAAAATGCCCAGAATTTCAATTTCCATATATCTAACAATATGTTCGTTATTTTAAAAATCTGATTTATATTTGTGATTAGGGGTCCAAGATTAGGTGAGAAAGTGTCTAACCTTGATTTAAGAGGAAAAGAATAACAATTATAAAATTTTAAGTGACGAATTTCAGAGAGCTTTCTACGATGCTTCCGCAATGCGCCTTGGGCGTGCTTTAGTACAACTCCCTCTCCGTGTCCTCTCTGCGATGCAAAGATGTGTTTTTGCTTGGCAGTTTTTCTTGTGCAGCCCAAAATATTCTAAGTGTTGGGTCCAAGTTTCACAAACGTGTTTTTGTCTATACTTAGTTAAATTTTACCCCTTATATCATCCTAAACATTTCCAAATACTCCCCAAAACACTTAGCCATATTTTCACTCCAAATTCCAAGACTCAAAACCCTCACCCAGATTTAAGGATTCTCTTCAAGCTTTAAGTCTCCATTGTCAACCTTCACTAAGAACTTCTCCAAAGGTAAAGTATGTGGTGTTGAACCATTGGGCCCTTTCACCCATGGTTCCTAAACCCTCTTTTACTTAATATTGCATGGTTTAAAGTTCATTTTACATATGGGTCTTGTATATTGAGAAACTTACTGCACAGTGATTTTAGGTCATGAAAGTATGGTTCTTTTAGCATGTTTTGAACTTCAAATTTTGGATCTAATGTTGGATTTGATGAGGGGTTTTGATATAAATATCTTGGGGGTGTTTCAAGATGTTGATTAAAGGTTTTATCACTAATTTTCCTTCATAATTTTATCTCTAAATTGCATGCTCTTTTACGCCCATTACACACCCCCAAGGTATTTGATAAAATGTCTGGCTAGGGTTTCTTGAGGAATTGAAGGTCCAAATAATGACATATAATATGAATGATGTTATGATGATGAGATGAGGTTTTGTATATGATGAGTCCTACATAAAAATGTAGAACTCGACCACATCCAATTCAGGGGGTCTAGCGCCCAGATAACCTAAATGAGGGTTAGTACTCATCAACCTAAGTGATGGGGTGGCAACATCACTAACCTAGATAAAGGTTAGTACTTATCAACCTAGATGAGGATTAGTACTCATCCACCTGGGTGATAGGGTGGCATCATCCTCAACCTAGATGAGGGTTAGTTCTCATCTACCTAAGTGATGGGGTAGCAACATTACTAACCTACCAAGGGGTTCATACTTTGGAAATCTAGTTTGGTCTCTTCTACACATATGATGTTCTATATGAGCTTGGGTTACTAAAGCATGTTTTACTTTTGCATTGACCATACATGTCATATTGCTGTATCATGCCTATTATTTTGCATATTGATTATGAAGCTTATCTCTTATTGCATTGCATCCCACATACTTAGTACATTCAAATTTACTAACGCATATGCTTGCCTACATGATATCACCATGTTGGAACTGGTGCCCAAGTTGATCATCCTTCTCCTCCACTTGGTTAGACAGTGCTATTCCATGATTTTTGGTGAGTCCTCCATTTCAGGGACCTTGGTTTATGTTTTCCTCTTATCTATGTATATATATACTTTCTTAAGTTCTATTTGACTATGAAGGTGTACTCGATTACTTTGTCTTGGCCCCCGCTCTATCTATGTATTTAGAGGTGCTTGTTGGACAAGTTGTGTATTTCTGATATGAGCCATGACTCCTTATCTTGAAGTGTTATTATTTGGGCAAGTTTTCCCTTAGCCCGAATGCCCCATCCTATTTTATATGTCTTTTATATGATTCCGCGACCAAGGATGTATAATGACACGTTAAGAGGCATGTTTGGGGTTCCTTTGGGTTCCCCATTCACCATGTCACGTCTAGGCCCTAGGCTTGGGTCGTGACATCGGAAGTGCCTGGAATCTTATTTCCATGTATCTAAAAATCCTTTTTTTATTACAAAAATCTGACTTCATATTCCTTTTTAGGGGATCCAAATTAGGGGGACAAAGGTCTAACCTCAATTTTAAAGCAAAGGAATCGATTTATGAAATTTGTACTTGGTGCAATTTCCAGTGAGGTCTGTGACCTCTCCGTGACGCGGAGAGTTGTAAATTCTACACAGTTTTTCTTAGTCCATCTAGATTTTTCAAAGTGTTGGGCCTAAGTTTTCCCAAACGTATTTTTTGGTATGTGGTGTTGAACCATTAGGTCCTTCCATATGTGGTGCCTAAACCCTCCTTTTTTTTACTAATATTGCATGATTTAAAGTGGATTTTTCATGTGGATGTTGTACATTGAGAAATTTACTGCATGGTGATTTTAGTTCATGAAATTATGGTTATTTTAGCATGTTTTGAGTTCTAAATCATAGATCTCATGTTGGGTTTGATGAGGAGTTTTGATGTGAATGTCTTGGGGAGGTTGCAAGGTGTTGATTGATGGTTTTATAATTGATTTTCTTGCATGGTTTCTTCTTTAAATTGCATGGTCTTCAATCCCCATTACACACATCAAGGTGTTTGTTAAAATATCCAGATGTCGTTTCTTGAGGAGTTGAAGGTTCAAAGCATGAGATATGATATGAATGATGTTATATGGATGAAATGAGCTTATGTACATGATAAATTCTATATAAAGTATTGCATTAGACCATGCAAAATCTGGGGGATCCTAGAACCTGGACAACCGAGATGGGGGTTTGTACCCATTAATCGAGGGAACAATTAGTACTTCTCCACCTAGTGATAGGGTGGCATCATTACTAACCAAGTTGGGGGTTTGTACTCGCCAACCGAAGGAAGGGTTAGTACTTCTCCACCTAGGTGATGGGGTGGCATTATCACCAACCTAGTGAAGGGTTAGCACTTCACCACCTAAGTGATGGGGTGGCATCATCACTAACCTCAAGGGGTTTATACCTTGGAAATCTAGCTTGGTCTATTCTTCACAAATGATACTTTATATGAGCATGATTTATTTAAGCATGTTTTAATTACAAATTGTTCTTACATGCCATCTTGCTATAATATGCCCGTTACCTATTGCTATGCATTTTGATCATGATGTCTATTTCTTGTTGCATTGCATCCCACATACTTAGAACATTCGAACGTACTAACACATATTCTTGCCTATATGATATCATCATGTAGGAACCGGTGCTCAAGTTGATCATCCTCCCCCTTCACGTGGCTAATGTATGATTGCTATTATCTATGTATTGAGATACTTTCTTATGTTCTATTTTAACTATGAGGTGAGCCCAGTTACTTTGTCTTGGACCCTGCTTTATCTATGTATTTAGAGGTATTTGTTGGAGAAGTTGTGTAATTATGATATAAGCTATGACTCCTTGTCTTTGATGTTGATGTTTTGGCAAGTTATCCCTTAGCCCATTTGCCCCTTTGCCTCTTTGCCCCTCATGCTTGTTTTATGTTTTTTTTCTTTACATGCTTCCGCAACCAATGATGTGTAATGATAAGTTGAGAGGCTTGATTGGGGTTTCTTTGGGTTCCCCATTCACCATGTCACGTCGAGGCCCTAGGCTTGGGTCGTGATATTTCGGTGGTTAATGAGTTTCTTGATGTCTTTCCCAATGAGCTTCTTGGTGTTACTTCTGAAAGAGAAAGAATTTGGTATAGACCTCCTTCCTGATACTCAACCTATTTCTATTCTCCCTTACCATATGGCCTCGGCGGAGTAAAGGAGTTGAAGGAGCAATAGAGGGATTTTTTGGAGAAGGGATTCATAAGGCCTAGTAAATCACCTTTGGGTGCACCAGTGCTATTTGTGAAGAAAAAAGATGGCATGCTTAGAATGTCAACTGATTACCTGTAACTTCATAGAGTCACCATAAAGAACATGTACCCTCTACCAAGGATTGATGACCTTTTTGATCAACTTCAAGGGGATAGTCACTTTCCTAAGATTGATCTTCAGTCCAGGTATCACCAAGTGAAAGTGAGGGAATGTGACATTCCTAAAAACGACCCCAAAAGGTGCTCGAATGCCTTAAAAGTGCTCGGAATCATAATTTTCTTATATCTCAAAATCCATGGTTATTTCAGAAATCCAACTTCATATTATTGCTCAAGGGGTATAATTGAGTGGGAAATGGGTCAACCCTGATTTTAGAGCAACCGTAGCAAAATTTGAAAATTGGAAAAATGTGATTTCTAGTGAGCTAGCGTGCCCCAGGCGCGATGCGCCAAGGGCGTGCTAGTGTGTTATTTTTGTGCCAGTTTTTCACTTCGGTCCAAGGCTTTTGGGTCTTGGGTCTAAACCTTTTCGTATGTTAAAATACCTGTACTTAGCCATATTTGACCTTCATATCATATAAGACATTGCTTAGTACTCTCTCAAACCCTTAGACTAATATTTGTCTCAAAATTCAAGTGTCCAGGTCTCTTTCGGATCTTAAGGAATTCATTCAAGCTTCATGTTTCCATTCCAATTTTCATCAAGAAATTCTCCAAAGTTAAGGTATATTGGTTTCATTTATGGGTTCCTTTCACTCATGGTTTCCAAGCTTCCTTTTTACAAAAATTGCATGTTTCTAAGTTGATTTACTTACAGGTCATACCTATTATGAACTTGACTATGAACTATATTGGGGTTTCAGGAAAGTGTGATTGTTTAAGAATGTTTTGAGCTATGAATCTTTAATCTATCTTAAGATTTGATGAATGATTTTGATGTATATTTTATGATGGTATTACCAAGTGTTGGTGGGTGGTTTTACATTGAATTTTCTTACATGATTTCACTCTCTGAAATGCATGATTTTACACTAGCATTACCCACCCACCAAGTGTTTGATAAAATGTCCGAATTATGTATCTTAAGTTGTTGAAGGCCTAATACATGATATATGGGTTAAGTGACTTTATGATGATGAATGTATGATATTCATGTGTTGATTTCATTATAAGATTCTATAGTGTTCGGAGATGATCAATAACCAAATTAAGGAGTTGATAGCTCATTAACCAAATTGAGGGGTTGATAGCTCATTAACAAAATGGAGAGGTTGATACCTCATTAATCAAATTGAGGGAGTTCATATCTCAATAACCAAATTGAGGGGTTGATACATCAATCATCTTAGAGGGGGGTGTTGGCACATTCAATGACCGAATTGAGGGATGAATACCTCAATCAGCTAGGATGGGAGGTGGTAAACCCAATAGACAAATGATGGTATCTTCTTACACACGTAGTATGTCCTATATAAGTATGTTTCTGCTTTAAGCATTACTCATACATGTGATATTGTTATTATGCTATTTATTGCTTATGATATTGCATTTTGAGTATGTTACCTATCTCTTGTTGCATTGCATCCTACATTAGTACATTCAAACATACTAACGTATACTCTATACTTACGTGATGTTACCATATAGGAACTGGAGCTCCATTAAGTCATCATCCTCCTCCACATGGCTAGTAATATCTATTCAAGCAAGTTGGTGAGATCTCAACTCCGAGGATGATATCTTTTGCTCTTATTTTATACTAAGACTTTCTATCCTTTATTATATACTTTTGACTATGAGGGTGAGCCCGGTCTTTTGTCTTGGACCTCGCTAAGTTATATGTTTAGAGGTGTTGTTGGACAAGTAATTTAATTATGCTCAAGCTTGACTCTTTGATATTTATGTTATGGAAAAATTTTATCGCCCCTTATCCTTATTTTATACTCTCATGTTATTGTTGTTCTCTTGTTTCCACGATCAAGGATGTGAAATTATATGCTAAGAGGCTTGTTTGGGGTCCCTTCGAGTTTTTGATTAGTTGGTCACGTCTAGGCCCTAGGTTTGGGTCATGAAAAAGATGATATCCGAGTAGTAGGTTGATAATGATCCTCGGTGTCCAACATACCACGTCAATTAGAGTTTTATTCATGGTTGTGTTGTGGACCACAACTATAAGTAAGAGGCTATGAGACGTTTTAGGAAATGTTTCCCTTCTTCATGGTCAATGTCATGCTATAGAGTTGAGTTAAGGTTTTCCCCCTTTAATGATTGTTCTTTTCTATACTAGATCATACCTAACATAAGAGAAAGAAGAGCCCGCTTTTTCGAAGAACAACTGGCTCATAAAGAAGTTTGGGATGCACTTATGATGTTTGCTTATGCTATGGCTAATCAAATCAACCAAGGGGCCCAAGCCCCTCATGTTCCTACCCCAGCATCTCGATTAAGGGACTTTATGAGGATGAACCCACCGAAGTTCTATGGGTCTAAGGTGGATGAGGATCCCAAGAATTTGTGGATGAGGTGTACAAAGTTTTGGCTATCATAGTGTTAGGTTGGAGAAGAAAGCGAAGTTGGCGGCATACCAACTCAGCTGGGTGGCCCAAAGATGGTTTACTCAATGGAAAGAGGAGAAGGGGAACAACAATGTGATTCTATTAGAGGAGTTTAAAGCAGCCTTCTTTAATCGATTCTTTCCTCTTAAGCTTAGGTAGGCCAAAATGATGGAATTCATGAATTTGAAGTAAGGATCTATCAGTGTTAGGGAGTATGTCCTCAAGTTCAACCAACCTTAAAATATGCTCCCTAATTGGTGGTGGATCAAAGGTCTAGGATGAATAAGTTTGTGATGGGCGTATCCGATTTGGTGAGTAAGGAGTGTCGGGCCACTATGTTGATTAGTGGCATGGATTTATTCCACTTGATAACTTATGCCAAATAAATGGAGTAGGAAAAGATGAGGAAGAGAAGGGGTAAGGAGGCCAAGAGGGCCCGTTCTGAAGGAAAGTTCCACAGTCCCAAATGTAGGGGTGATGGTGGTGAGATGCCCAACGTTATATGTCCAACATGTGGTAAGATTCATAGAGGCCCATGTTTGAAAGACACCAATGCATGTTTCCATTGTGGTGAAGAGGGGCATAAGAAGAAAGATTATCCTCATAAGTAAGCAAGGATTAAGATATTCGTCCTCAAGGTGGTGCCCCAAGGCACAATTGATTCTATGCTCTTCTAAGAAGGCAAGAAGGGGATGAGGTTCCTGATGATGCTACCAGTAAGTTAGAGGTTTTCATTGATTTTATTGTGGATGCTTTGATGGTTTTGGGGGTCCCTATTCCTTCCATTATCCCTCTTATTGCTAGTAAGATTCATGTGTGCCCCGGCTGTTAAGTGATCCTTATAAAGTGTATACCCTGTAGGTGAATCTATTATTGTTGGAAAAGTTTATAGGGGTCATCTCATGACCTTATTGCTTTAGGTCTTGCCTTGTGATTATGGTTGAATTAAATATGGTAGATTTTGATGTCATATTTGGGGTGGATTAGTTGAACGCATATTGTTTCCACTTGGATTGTAGGGCCCGTAGAGTTAGATTCCAACTCCCTAATGAAGTCGTCCTTGAGTAGGGGATTTTAAAGTGGTTATGAAGGGGTAAGTCTATTTCTTGACTTAAGGTCTAATTAATCTTTAAGGGTAGTAGAGTTAGGGGTGTTGAACCTAAGTCATTTCTATCGAGTTATTCTGGTGATAAGTGGGTTCTTGATGTTCTTTCCAATATTGTGAATTTGGGGGTAGTGTCTTTGGATTTGGCTAATGCATCGGCTATGTCTATAGGTCTTATGAATAGGGTCTATAATTCCTACCTTGTTGTGTTTGTGGTGGTCCTTGGTGATGGTATGTTGGTTCATTCCTGGAGGCGAGGGAAAGCTTGGGGATCATTTGAAGGTGATGTTGTGAATATTGATGCATATAGGGTTGCTTATGAATTATGGGAAGTGGGAATCTTTGGGGGTATCATTGCAAATCTTATGGGGTTAAGAGGTTGTGTACTAAATATGGTCAGTGTGAATTATGGGTAATGAGAAGGGGGTTAGGACTTCTTAAGGATTATGATATGAGTATGCATTGTCACCCCAATAGGGATGATGTTCTGGTTGATTCTCTAAGTAGGGTGTCTAGGGATTGCCTAGCATATGTGGATGATGGTGGCAAAGAGATAACTAGAGAAGTCCATTGGTTAACTGGATTCGGAGTTAGGTTGGATGAAATTGAGAATGGTAGTGTAGTGTTCTTGATGGTTCCAAATCTTCTATGGTTGAAGAGGTCTAGATTAAGCAAGGCCTTGATTCCGCCTTGTTAGGGTTGGAAGTTTTGGCTAAAATATGGTAGAGTGGAGGTTGTCTCCGAAAGAGGAGATGGTGGTTTATGTACCAAGTGGATTATGTGTGTTTAAGGTTCATAATTGGGTTAAAGTTTATAGGTCCTTATAGCATTTGGAGGAGAAATTGGTAAGGTTGCATAAGGATTGGAAGTACCTAGGGCTATGAATATGGTTCGTTAGGTTCTTCATGCTTCTAGGCTAAGGGGATGTGTTAGTGACTCGAGTGCTATGGAACTCTTTGAGGTTGTAGGTGTTGTAGAGGATAAGTTGGCTTGGGAGAAGATCCCAGTGGAGGTATTGGATGAAAGGGTGGAAAAGTTGATTAATGAGGATATGGTGTTCGTCAAGGCCCTTTGGAGGATTTGTTAAGTCGAAAGTGTCTCTCGGGGAGCCGAAGCAGGCATTGGGAAGTGTTGTTTGTATCTCTTTCATTCCATTCAAGCTTATGATAACACATCAAGCTCTTTTTATGATTCCAAGTCTTATGTTTCTGCCCCTATGTCATTGCATGCATTCATGTTTATGTTGACAAGTTCATGATGATTTTAACACTTATGTTGAGATTTTGAAAATGGTGTTTAAGTGTATTATTGCTTTCTTGTTCGGGATGGTTTCTTCATGATTACCCTTCTCATGTATGTTTCTTTGACATTCGGTGACGAATGTTCCCAAGGGGGAGATATTGAAATAACCCCAAAAAGTGCCCAAAATGTGCCTGGGAAGTGCCCGGAATCGTAATTTCCATATATTAAAAAATCGTTGTGGTATTTTGGAAATCTAACTTCATATTCTTGTTAAGGGGGAAAAATTGAGTGGGAAATGAGTCAACCTTGATTTTAGAGCAACCATAGCAAAATTTGAAAATTGCGAAAAATGCGATTAACATTGAGCTAGCACGCCCCAGGCGCGATGCGCCCCAAGGCGCGCCAGTATGTTATTTTTGTGCTAGTTTTTCACTTAGGTCCAAGGCTTATGGGTCTTGGGCAATACTCTCTCAAACCCTTAGAGTAATATTTCTCTCAAAATTCAAGTGTCCGAATCTCTTCCGGATCTTAAGGAATTCATCCAAGCTTCAATTCTCCATTCCAATCTTCATCAAGAAACTCACCAAAGTCAATGTATGTGGGTTTCATTCATGGTTTTCTTTCACCCATGGTGCCCAAGTTTCCTTTTTACACAAATTGCATGTTTCTAAGTTGATATACCTATGGGTCTTTTTATTATGAATTTGACTATGAACTTTGTTTGGGTTTCATAAAAGTGTGACTGTTTAAGAATGTTTTGAGCTATGAATCTTAATCTATCTTGAGATTTGATGAAAGGTTTTGATGTATATTTCATGATGGTATTACCAAGTGTCAGTAGGTGGTTTTACATTGAATTTTCTTGCATGATTTCACTCCTTGAATTGCATAGTTTTATACTAGCATTACACACCCGCCAAGTGTTTTATAAAATATCCAGTTTATGTATCTTGAGTTGCTGAAGGCCTAATGCATGATATATGGGTTAAGTAACTTTATGATGATGAAAGTATGGTATTCATATGTTGATTTCATGATAATCTTCTATAGTGTTCCGAGATGATCAATAACCAAATTGAAGGGTTGATACCTCATTAACCAAATTGAGGGGTTGATACCTCATTAACAAAATTAAGGGTTTGATACCTCATTAACTAAATTGAGAGGGTTGATACCTAAATAACCAAATTGAGAGGTTGATACCTCAATCACATTAGATTGGGGGAGTGGCACATTCTATGACTAAATTGAGGTTTGGATACCTCAATCACCTAGGATAGGAGGTGGTAAACCCATTAGCCAAATGATGGTCTCTTCTGACACGATAGTATGTCCTATAGAAGCATGTTTCTACTTTAAGCATCACTCATACATGCCAGTTTGTTATTATGCTATCCATTGCTTATGATAATGCGTTTTGCCTATGTTGCCTATATCTTGTTGCATTGCATCCTACATACTTAGTATATTCAAATGTACTAACGCATATTATATAACTACATGATGTTACTATGTTGGGACTAAAACTCCATTCAGTCATCATCCTCCTCCACGTGGCTTGTACGATCTCTCTCAAGCTTGTTGGTGCGTCCTCAACTTCGAGGATGATGTCGTTTTCTCTTATGTTATGCTAAGACTTTCTTTCCTTTATTGTATGCTTTTGACTATGATGGTGAGCCCGGTTGCTTGTCTTGGCCCCTTCTAAGTTCTTTGTTTAGAGGTGTTGTTGGACAAGTAATTTAATTATGCTCAAGCTTGACTATTTGATGTTTTATGATATGGAAGAGTTCCCTTAGCCCTTTATCCTTGTTTTATACTCTCATATTGTTGTTGTTCTCTTGTTTCTGTGACAAAGGGTGTGAAATGATATGCTACGAGACTTGTTTGGGGTCCCTTCGGGTTTCCCATTCGTCGGTCACATCTAGTCCCTAGGTTCGGGTCATGAAATTCCCAAGATGGCTTTTTGGACTAGATATGGGCACTTTGAATTTGTGGTTATGTCTTTTGGGTTGTTAATTCATTGGCTATATTTATCGATCTTATGAATAAGGTCTTTAAACCCTACCTTGACTTATTTGTGGTGGTTTTCATGGATGATATCTTGATTTATTCTCATAGTGAGGAGGAGGATGTGAATCACTTAAGAGTGGTGTTACAAATCTCAAGGGAGGAGAGGGTTTATGCTAAGTATGAAAAATGTGAGTTTTGGTTGAAGGAGGTTGCTTTTCTAGGGCATGTGTTGTTGGA
>DF362407.1:60637-76909 GCA_000787875.1 Solanum virginianum | reverse complement strand
ATAGCATATGCCTCTAGGCAACTTAAGGTGCATGAGAAGAATTATCCTACCTATGATCTTGAATTGGTGTCTGTAGTATTTACTTTAAAAATTTGGCATCACTACTTGTATGGGGTTAATGTTGATGTGTTTACTGACTACAAGAGTCTCCAATATATATTCACCCAGAAAGATCTTAACTTGAGGAAAATGAAAGTGGTTAGAGCTCCTTAAAGATTGTGATATGAGTTTGCATTATCACCCCGGGAAAGCTCATACTTGTTGCCAATGCTCTAAATAGGGTGTCTATGGATAGTCTAACTCATGTTGATGATAATGGCAAAGAGGTGGCTATAGAGGTTCATCGGTTGGCTAGATTTGGGGTTAGGTTCGATGAAGTTGACCATGGTGGTGTAGTGGTTATTGATGGTTCTAAGTCTTCTTTGAGTGTTAAGGTAAAGGCAAAATAAGATCTTGATCCTGCTTTGCTACAGTTGAAGGCCTTGGTGAGAGATAGTAAAGTGGAGGTTTTCTTCCAAGGGAGAGATGGTGCCCTTAGGTACCTAGGTAGATTGTGTGTGCCAAATGTGGATGACTTGAGAGAATTGATCTTGAAGGAGACCTATTATTCATCCTATTCCATTCACCCCGATTCTACAAAGATGTAGATTGTGTGTGCCAAATGTGGTTGATTTGAAAGAATTGATCTTGAAGGAGACCTATTNNNATTTAGGTACCTAGGTAGATTGTGTGTGCCAAATGTGGATGACTTGAGAGAATTGATCTTGAAGGAGACCTATTATTCATCCTATTCCATTCACCCCGATTCTACAAAGATGTATAGAGACTTGAGGGAGGTGTATTAGTGAGATTGTATGAAGAGAGACATTGCCAAGTTCATATCTGAATGTTACAATTACCAATAAGTGAATGTCGAACATCAAAGGCCGAGAGGCCTAGCCCAAGATATAGAGATTTCTACTTAGAAGTGGGAAGAGATCAACATGGATTTTGTGTTTGGGTTCCCTAAAACTACGAAGCATTTTGATTCTATTTGGGTTATTGTGGATAGAATGACAAATTCGGCTCACTCCCTACAGGTCAAAACTACTTATGGTGCCAAAGATTATACCAAGTTGTACATACATGAGTTGGTTAGATTGCATGGGTTGTCGTTGTCTATCATTTCGAATCATGGTGCTCAATTCACTTATCTCTTTTGGAGGTCATTTCAAAGAGGTCTGGGTACCAAGGTTAAGCTTAGCATGACTTTTCATCCTTAAATGGATGGTTAAGCTGAGAGGACTATCCAAACTCTTAAGGATATGATTAGATCTTATGTTTTGGAGTTTAAAGGTAGTTGGGATGAATATCTTCCACTTATTGAATTTTCTTACGATAATAGTTGCCACTCAAGCATTGGTATGACTCCCTTTGAAGCTCTTTGTGGTACGCATTGTAGATCCCTGGTTTGTTTGTTTGAAGTGGGGGAAATGGATTTGCTAGGTCTAGATTTGGTCATGGAAGCCTTGGAGAAGTTTAGGTTGATAAGGGAGAGATTGAAAAAAGTCCAAAGTTAACAAAAGTCCTTTTTTGATGTGAGGAGAAGAGATCTTGAGTTTAAGGTTGGTGATTGGGTCTATTTGAAAGTCTCTCCCATGGAGGGTGTGGTTCAGTTTGCAAAAAAGGAGAAATTAAGCCCAACGTTTGTGGGTCCTTATAGGCATATGAGTTGGGGTTGCCTATCAGAATAAATATGGTTCATCTGGTCTTGCACGTGTCTATGTTGAGAAAGTTTGTAGGTAATCTAACTGCTATAGTGCCCTTGGATGTTGTGGGTGTTGTAGAAGATAATTTGACATATGAGGAGGTCCCGGTGGAGATTTTGGATAGACAAGTGAAGAGGTTGATAAACAAAGATGTAGCTACCATCAAGGCTATGGAGATGGGCATGGTTCATTCGGTCTTCCATGTGTCCATGTTAAGAAAGTGTATGGGTGACCTAATTGCCATAGTGCCCTTGGATGTTGTGGATGTTGTAGAAGATACTTTGACTTATGAGGATGGAGATTTTGGATAGGGAAATGAAGAGGTTGAGAAACAAAGATGTAGCTTCTGTCAAGGTCCTTTGGAGGAACCAACAAGTTGAAAGTGCCACATGGGAAGCTGAGGCGGACATGAGAAAGTGATATCCATATATCTTCCACTCTATTCAAGCCGAAGGAAATAATTTGAGTCCCGTATATAATTTCAAGTCTTAAGTTTCAGCCCTTATATCATTTTGCAAGCATTCATGTTCATGGTAGCAAGTTTATGGTGATTTTTGACACTCATGTTGAGACTTTGGAAAATAATGTTTAAATGCATTTGTTACATTCATATTGGGCTGAAATCTTCATAACTACTTCTCTTGCGTATGTTTCTTTGACATTCGGGGATGAATGTTCCCAAGGGGGAGATATCGAAACGCCCCAAAATGTGCTTCAAAAATGCCAATAATCATAATTTCATATATCTCAAAATTCGTGCGTGATATCGAAAACTTGACTTCATATTCTTGATCATGGGGCAAAATTGAGTGGGAAATTGGTATAACCTGGATTTTAGAGGACCTATAGTGAAAATTGATTTTCGTAAATTTTTTGAAAAAAGTAGTTGTGGGCAACATCTACTCGATGCGGATCCATCGCGGAGTAGTGTTAGTTTTTCCTTAATTTTCTATTTTGGCCTAAGGGAATTAGGGTCATGGCTCCATGCCCATTTAAATGTGAAATATACCATACTTAGCTATTTTTCAACTCTATGTCACTCAAAAAACCCTCTCTAAAACCTCTCCAACACTTTAACATAATTCTCATTCAATTTTCAAGGATTTCAACCCTAACTTTGGTACTCAAGGATTCTCTTCAAGATCCAAGTTCTCTTCAAGCTCATCTCAAGAAAACCCATGTTTGAGGTATGTGGGTTTCGTCCATTGGGTCCTTCCATCAATGGAGTCTAATCATCATTTTTACGAAAATTGCATGTTTTCAAGTTGCTTTACTTATGGGTATCCATTATTATGAAGCATGAGCATAAATTATGTTGGGGTTTTTATGAAATGTTGATTGATTATGCATGTCTATCTATTTCAAGCTTATACTATGAATTGGATTTGTCTACTGAGATTATGCATGTTTTGTGCTATGAAACTTTGATCTAACATGAGATTTGATGATGGATTTCAAGGTATCTTATATGAGGGTTTTACTATATATTGGTGGATTGATTTACATTGAGTTTTCTCATATTATTTCACTCTTGAATTGCATGATTTTGAACTAGCATTATAAACCCGCCAAATGTTTGATAAAATGTCTTGACAAGGATTCTCAAGTTACTGATGATCTATTACATGGTTTACAAGTAAGTGACTTTATGATGATTAAGGGCTTACATGTATGCATTAATTTATGAAAAGTATCTATGATGTTGCACGTAGACCATACCTTGTTGGGGGGGGGTGGCATCCCCAATCACTTTGTTGAGGGGTTGACATGCGTCAATGACCTTGTTGAGAAGGTGACATGCCTTAATCACCTTGTTGGGGGGGGGTGGCATCCCCAATCACTTTGTTGAGGGGTTGACATGCGTCAATGACCTTGTTGAGAAGGTGACATGCCTTAATCACCTTGTTGGGGGTTGACATACCCAATCACCATGTTGAGGGGTAGATACCTTGATCACTTTGTTGGGGGTGACATGCCCAATCATCATGTTGAGGGGTGGATACCTCGATCACCTTATTGGGGGGTGACATGCCTAATCACTATGTTGAGGGGTGGATACCTCAATCACCTTGTTGGGGGGTGACATACCCAATCACAATATTGAGGGGTAGATACCTCGATTACCTTGTTGAGGGGTGACATGCCTAATCACCTTGTTGTGGGGTGGATGCCTCAATCACCTTACAAGATGGTGACATGCCTTGGATTCCAAGTACTATTTTGCTTGGTGTATGTTGGTTATGGTCACTTCCCACACATGTAATATATATTTTGCAAGTTATATGATTTACAAGCACATTTTACGGTGCTTTGGAGATAAGCTTTGGTGAGTCCTCAAGTCCGAGGATGCTATCTGTGTCACTCTTGCTATTTGATATTTCCTTTTGTTGAACACTTGGAACTATGAGGGTGAGCCCGAAAAAATGTCTTGGCCCCCGCTCCACTCTATATTAGAGGTGTTGTTGGATAATTGATGTACTTATGCTATGAGCTTGACTCTTGAATGTTTTATGACTACCAAATACTTCCCTTAGTCCTGTTTATTTTATTTATATCTTTTGTTGTGGTTATTTGTCTTCTGCGACCAAGGATGTGTGATTGATATGCTAAGAGGCTTTTTTGGGGTTCCTTCGGGTTCCCCATTCACCTGTCACGTCTAGGCCCTAGGCTTGGGTCATGATAATAAGTATTTACAATGAACACGGGACAAGGACTCACATACTCACACTCAACAAAAGCGCATCTTATGTACACACATGCCACACAATTGGCTTGCCATTATTTTCAATGAACATTGACTCAATTTCATTTGGTTGAAAATCTCAAAGGGCTTTTTAGGCTTGTATTGTAGGCTAAGGGGTAGGGTTGGATACAATTTGGACAATAGTGACTAACCCTCCTTAAGTCCCGCACACAACATTCATTCTTTTTCAACTTTTCCTTTTTTTCTTTTTTGCATCACACACCAATACGCATTTAACACTTCATTTTCATTTAGGTGCCCCACTTGCAACTATTTTTTTCAACACTTAGGAAGATTCTTTTCACTCAAGCACTTTTGCTTCATTTTCTTTTCATTTCGAAAGCACTCTTTTTCTTTTCTTGTCATTCCTCCCTTCATTTTTCTTTTTCTTTTTCTTTTCACAAGCCGCCAAGTGTTGGACACACTTTCTTTTTCTCCTACATCACCTCCAACTTAGTCTTAAAACCTCATTTGTCATAAGAATGTAAAACTCAAGGAGCGATAATTGTTCAAAAGATGGATATCTTATCAAAGAGGTTTAAGGCTTGTAATTAAGGTTGCCAATAGAAAGGACTAGGTTCAAAAGGGACACTAGGGATTAAATTAATGCATTTGGTGGCTATTTAGGCTAAGTAGACTCAATTAAAATCAAAGAATACCTAAAATCATTTTCCCAACCAAATTCTATCCAGACCAACATTTCAAGACCAATAAGGCAAGTTCTAGGTGACACGAGTACACACAAGGAACAAAACAAAAACTCACAACACACATGACATGCAAATTAAATATGAAAGTATCAATTTAGCTCTCAAATTAAGTACAAGGGACTCATTTTTCAAATATATCCATCTAGTAAGTAAGAGTCACAAAAAGAGTCCAAGTGTTGTCTCAAAATTATCCCAAAACTATTTTCTTTCAAAAATTGGAGGGGTATAGATTTTCACAATCCACAACACTTAAGTAAGCTAGTAGCAAACATTTCACAATCCTAAAGTACAGCCCCAACAAGAGTCAATAGCTACTCAGACTTCACCAAAGACCATATTCCACACACATACTCACATACCCAATCGATGATTTTCCCTTAAAAATGTCGTCACTCAATCCATCATCGAGATTCGTCAAATTATACATACCATTAAAAAAAATGAGAAGTTACCAAATCTACTAATAGACTAAACCTAAATACAATATGCACAAGCCCGGCAAGGGCATACCATAATCACATAAATCAAGCCCGACAAGGGCATCTCATCAATATAAAACAAATGACAGTCTATAAGTGCCAACCAATCTGGAGTATAGAAAATGAAAACAAGAGTCATAATCAAGTTATATGAGCACCCCAAACTGAATATGATGTTGTGTCCTCACAGCACAATCACAAAGTAAAAGAGAATATGAAGGACTCTCTGAAATAATCACTTGGTTCTCAAGCCCGAAGAGATGGTTAACTCATCATCAAGATATGAAGAACTGATCCCACATAACTACCTTAATTTTTCCAGCATCTTGTTTAGGAATGCGCTCTTCCTCCTCTCATGGTCTCTAAACTTCTTCTGCGTTCGCTCTATCTTTCCCTGTCTCCAGCTCTTATGCTCTAGCCAATCACTCATAACTCCCTAAGCATCTATAAATGATGTAAGTATAGGTTGATCATCTGTTGTAGCCCCTGATGGTCCTGTAGAAAAGCCTGCAACTAGCTGCCTAATATGCTCATCCATCCCATGAATCCCGAATAAGGCGATCAAGAAAGTCGTGTGCCTCATAGTACCCTAGGAGGACAAGTACCTCATAGTAAGAGGACCAAACTAAAGTAGTCCTGAAGAAACTATAAGACCTGCAACTCCTAAAGTGGGCTCCTCTGTCTCTCATCCTAGATCTGTAAACTGCCCACAGAAGGGATCAAGAACATCAATCTGCCCCTTCTTCTATCCTCCTAGGCACTTCTCTTCTTC
Organism: Solanum virginianum; assembly: GCA_000787875.1. NCBI lineage: Eukaryota > Viridiplantae > Streptophyta > Magnoliopsida > Solanales > Solanaceae > Solanum > Solanum virginianum. The sequence goes on along the minus strand of DF362407.1, from coordinate 70,457 downwards.
GATGGATAGATATCTTTGGTTGGCTTCTTCTCCTCATTTGTAGGTAGGACAGATACCCCTGCCTCATAGCACAATCTGGTAATTAGTGAGGAGTACACTAAGTTCTTGGCCCTCACTTGGGCTAATTTTGCAATCTTATCCACTATAATATGTCTCACATTAACCTGAAGACCATCCAAGATAGCTACTATGATAAGTGCACAATCCAATGTAACCTCTATGTCATGTGTAGAGGGAATGACTAGAGCACAAATGATGGAAAGCCAACATCTAGCTTCCACTATGAACTTATCTGAGTTAATACCTCTATGAGAAGTGAACCACTCCAACAGGACTCCGTCATGCAACTTGTCAACCAACCACTGAGCACCCAACTCTTGATGTCGCTCTCTATACACCCAATTGTCAGCACCTGAGAACCTATAGATATTATTAATAATCATCGGGCTAAACTCAACTCTCACTCCTCGGATCGTAGTAGCCATCTCCTCTCCAAAGTTAGTCTCTGAGGCATTGGCATAGAATTCGACAACTATAGTGTGATTGGCTTTGATAGGTTCATCAGCAAAGCATAGCCAACCCAAAGTCTGAAGGTGACCAATGAAATCTAGCATTATTTCCTCCACCTCATCCAAACGAATCCCTCTCTCTAGTATCACATGATGACCCAAGTACTTATCATATTTTTGGGCACATTTGGTTGAGAGGAATCAACTTTGATCAAAGTAGGCATCTTCGTTCACCTCTGGAAAGATTTCATTCTCATAAAGTGCTTGCTTGGGATCTATTTCCAACCAATTTAGACCTACAATAAAAAACTGACACAATAAAAACATCTTATAGACATTTAAATCATATGTTAACAAAGATTTAGACCAAGAAAGTTATTTAGAAGTAATTTAGATACAGTGAAGCATTATTGTTGTTGAAATAACAAATATCTTGTCTTCACGTTCCACGATGCCATTTTTTATGTCGCTCAACCTGACTACTCAAAGGCATAATGAGTGGTCGTTATTAGCATATTAGCTAACTTTAGAGGTCAGGGATGAATCCTACAAGCAATAATGTGTGGCGAATGAGCAGAGCAAGGACCTCAGTTTGGTATCCACATTCGTGAAAAGCAACAGTCACCATAATTCAAATTTCAGAGAGGCATTTCATCAAGCACATGGAGGGCACACAATTTAATCATGATTTTGGCAACATAATACACCCCCTTAATTCCTCCCTAAACAACATACAATCACTCCCCAAGCTACAATGTACAATCTAGCATGAAAAGCCACTTCAATTTACATGTTTAGGCTCAGAAATCATCTCCAAAATTCCTAGAGGTACTGTACCATAGTAATAAACTTTTGCCCGAAAAAGCAATAATAGACAAGAGCACTTGAATTTTAGAATTCCAGCACTAGGTTATGAGATTTTTAAGTATGAAGCATTACCATTGTCATGAAAATTTACAATTGCACAGATTACCATTAAAGAAATCATATGAAGAAGAAGTAGAATGGCATACCTAGGAGTAGATGACCAAAAAAGATGCAAAATAGGAGAGCTTTAAGGGACTCCCTTTTGTATTTTTTGAGTTGAAAGGGTTGTCAAAGTGCCTTTCACCCTTGTTGTCCTTTCTTGTGTTTGAAGAAAAAAGTCACAAGTGACTCATCTTTTCATTTAGCTGCATCCGTTAGTTCTCCGCCTTCACAGACGTATAGGCGCAATCGTACTTCATAGCCCTTATGCATTCTGCAATAATGACACCATAATTGCCTTTGTGGAAGTCATTAGGGTGCCAGAACTAGGCTGATTTTCTGCAACTTTGGGCGATCCTAGGCCTAAATGGGGCTATTTATCCTTGTGCAATGAGTGATGTATGGCCAAAGTGTAGTCAAAATGACCCATTTTCATCATTTTTCCATTTTTCTTGGTGCTTCCACCCACTTATTAAATTCAAATCATCTTTGCACTTCAAAACCTATGCAATACCACTACCAACTTGAATATTTTGAAGGTTAACCAAAAATCAAAAACTAAAATGTAAGAAGCTACTCTAACAATTTAAAATGCAAGAATTTATTAAAATATGAACAAAAATTGATTCATTACTCATTTGTATTTCCAATTTGAGGCAATGAACCTCCTCTCCATTTTCAAGATGATTAGCCATTTGAGCTCATGAGGAGGGCGATGAGAGACCATCAATATTTTCCACCGGTCCCTCCACTTTGAGGACTTGAATTGTCTACCTAACTTCTCATCAACTTTCCTCTTTGGTTCCTTGGGTAGACAAGGGGATGTCAAGAGGTCTTCAATTCTAGCTTCACACTTCATGGCCTCCAACTAGGCAACCCTCCCAACTTCAATGAACCAAAGTTTCCATTTAGGATTTCCATGGCTTGCTCTTGAAACTTTAGTATCATTTCCTCAATTTTGGCTTCTTGGACGATTATTGGGCTTGAAGAAATGCAAAGGCCCCATATCTCTTCCATACCAAGCTTCACTACTTCTTTTTGAGACTCCAACTCATAGTTAGCCACCTTTGAGCTAGGGACCTCACTCACTTCACTGATTAGTTTCAAGTCGACCTCCAAAACGTTAATGTCCCATTCAAACCAATCCAACACGTAACCTCTAGCAATAAGCAAGCTCTTGAGATCATCCCTCGTGTTGAGCAATTGGTGTCTTTGGGACACTTCCTTGGCAAGTCTAAGATTCAAGTCGATGGGTCAATCTTGAATCACAACACTCTCATCTCTATTAACTTCCTCAATAGCATTTTGCTCACCTCGAAGTGCAATACTCCAAAGTAGATAGAAAAAAGGGCTTACATTCTTGAAGCAAGCCTTCATTAGAATTAGCCATATAACAAAAGAAAACAAATAAAACAAAAGAAGTACTCACTAAGCAAATTAAAAAGAGTAGACTATATGTTCTAAATAAACATAATACGCCTATTGTTCCCTGGCACGATGCCATTTTTTATGTCGCTCAACCTGACTACTCAAAGGCATAATGAGTGGTCGTTATTAGCATATTAGCTAACTTTAGAGGTCAGGGATGAATCCTACAAGCAATAATGTGTGGCGAATGAGCAGAGCAAGGACCTACGGATACTAGATTTTAACTCGATAGGCGAGTACCAAGCAAGGGTTCTAACTAAATTGGGGGAAACTAATCTTACACTACTCCTACAAATACTTCAAGTCGACCTCCAAACTAATCTTGCATTCATGGAGTGTATCTGCTGCTAGGTACCATTTTGTGCATTTCACCTCCTTTTGGCTTCAATTCAGATACAATCTTCAATTCTCCTTAGCCAAGCCAAATCTACACCATAAGTACCTGCAACATACACCATTTAAAGGACAACTAGCCTTAAGTTATAGAATTAACAACACAAAAACATAAGGAAAGAGTAAGAAATGAGTGTAAGTTATGCACTCATTAGTCCTTATGGAGACATTCAGGATTCAACATACACCATTTAAAGCACAACTAGCCTTAAGTTATAGAATTAACAACACAAAAACATAAGGAAAGAGTAAGAAATGAGTGTAAGTTATGCACTCATTAGTCCTTATGGAGACATTCAGGATTCAACATACACCATTTAAAGCACAACTAGCCTTAAGTTATAGAATTAACAACACAAAAACATAAGGAAAGAGTAAGAAATGAGTGCAAGTAATGCACTCATTAGTCCTTATGGGGAGATTCAGGATTCCAAAAGGTGACATAAGATCCTAATAGGGGATTTAGGACTTTAAGATTGACCTAAGATCCCTACGGGGAGATTCAAGATTTTGAAAGGCAACCTAGGACCTTAGTGTGAATTGAACTGCTCTTATGCATGATGTTTTTAACTATGAGACTATGATCAAGTTTATGATGATGATATGCAAATATGAACTATGATGATTTTTTAAGAGCATAGATATATGCATGTATTATGTATTACATGGGATATTGACTTAGCGCCTAGAGGATCTTGGGATTATGGCTCACCCTTTAGTTAAGGCATGACTCATAAAAATAAATTTCGTTGTCCTATAATTAGCCACCATAGGAATGATGATGTTTTCCAATACGGGTTGCTAGTAGATTACACAACATATGATATGACATGTAGAGTCCTACATTTGTAAGTAGGCTCCCCTTTTTGATGTAGGGGCAACACTAGATTTTATATTATGGCTCACATGGTCTTGTTGCCAATTACTATGACATTTCCACATATATTTATGTACTATGCTATCATGCATCATGACACCTATGAAATATTGGTATGTTGATTCCTTCTCTTCTTTGGTTCCATGTATATGTGCCCTTACTCATGTAACATTATTATACAATTTTAATATTATATATTTATATTGTATTGTATTATATATACACATACTTAGTATATTCAAATATACTAACAAATACTTTATGCCTACACTACATCACAATGTAGGCGTAGCTGACTATACCACTCCTTATCCTCATGGCTAGATACAGATTTTCCTTACTCATGTATCATTACTATGCAATTTTAATATTATATATTTATATTATATTTCATATACACATACTTATTACTTTCAAACATACTAACATATACGTTATGCCTATATTATATGACTATGTAGGTGTAGGTGACTATTCTCCTCAGCCTCGTGGTTAGATATGGATTGCTTCCAGAGTCAGATTGGGTAAGTCCTCATGCTTCTAGGATGGAACCCACTTTTATCTAGCTTATATATTATGTTGAGACTGTCTGTTATTTTCATTTTAGGGTGAGCTAGGGACATATCTTAGTACCTACCTAGTCTATGATTTAGAGACTTGTTGAACATGATGTATTACTCTTGGTTGGTAACCTTTATGACTTTTATGCTTTAGCTTATGATTATGTTTGGCTTTTGCTTATCCTACTCTTTTCTTATTACCTTGAATGCTTATGATATGTCAAGAAGGCTAGTTTGGGATTTTTTTCATGGATCTCATTCGGTGTGCCACATCGAAGGACTATTTTAGGTTGTGATAAAAATGGGGTTGATGTTAATAAGGGACAAGCCCCTAATGGACCATTGGTTGAGCCAGTAACTAATTTCAAATTTGGCATCTCCATTTAAATATTTGCACAAGCCATGATGGCCCAAGTGAATCAAGGGGGTGTAGCCCCTCCTAACATGGGAAAGACAGGGATGAGAGACCAGAGATTTAATAAGAATAAATCAGCCAAAAATTCATGGTTCTAAGGTAAATAAAGATCCACAAGAATTCATTTATAAAGTTTATAAGGTTATATCCATAATGGGGTGGTCTTCGAAGGAGAAGGTGTAGTGACCTCGAAGATTATTTTTGATAAAATTACTATTTTACCCTTTTCAAAAGTTTTCTTGAGTCAATTCTGGTTAAGTCTAAAAGTTGAATTTTGAAAATATTGTAAAAAAGTTAGAATTTTGCTAAAGAAAGAATTTTTAAAGGCTTGAAGTTTGAAATTTTTGAGTTTTGAGGTCTTCTTGAGTTTCAGGTGTTGAAATATAATGCTATTAATTTCAGCAGATCCGAATGTGGAATTTAAGCTAGGAGAAATGATGAAATTGAATTCAGAGTTAAAATAGAGATTTTGGACCCAATTGCATTTTTAGTTGAATTTGGATCAAAGTTTGACTTTGACCAATATTCGGAGTTCGAAAGCTCCAATTAGAAATCCAACAGTTTCAATGATTTGGAATGGTGAAACTAATACAAGAAATGATCTTATTACAATTAGAGTTCCTTGGGGCATCAGAGAATTTTGAGTTTTATTGGTTTCTTTGAGTCTTATCTGGTTACGAGCTAATGAGGCCTCGAGTTCAAATTTTGATGATTTCATTGAGTTTGGAATGTCAATTTTGGTGGTATTGCATATATAGTTTGTGTTGATGGTGTTTTGAGCGAATTTCGAGGAACCATTCTAGGATTTATATGTTGTGCAATTGTTGATATTTGGAGCATGAAGCCCATAGATTTGTGTTCGCTGCTTTCCATCTGCATTCGCGGAGTATTGGTGTCATGACCCAAGCCGAGGGCCTAGACGTTCTATAGTGCATGGGGAACCCGAAGGGACCCCAAGCAAGCCTCTTAACATTTAGGGAGTATTGTGAGGGCCTAGACGTTCTATAGTGCATGGGGAACCCGAAGGGACCCCAAGCAAGCCTCTTAACATATCATTATATATCATTTGTCACAGAAGCAAGTAAATGACATAATAGATAAGAAATAAGGGCAAAAGTGGCTAAGGAGAAGCTTCAAAACATAAATATCACGAACAAGAGAGTCAAGGCTCATATCATAGATACATAACATGTCCAACAACACCTCTAACCATAGAACTTAGCGGGGTCCAAGACAAGTAACTGAGAATACCCTCATAGTCAATACATACATAAAAGAAGATAGTCTTAGAACATAGCATGAGATCATAAACATCGTCCCCAGATTGGAGGACTCACCAACAAGCTTGGGAGAAATCGTACTAGCCACGTGGAGGAGGATGCTCAAGTGGGGCTCCGGTTCCTACATGTTGACATCATGTAGGCCTAGGGTATACATTAGTATGTTCGAATGTACTAAGTATGTAGGACACAATGCAACAAGAGACAAGAAACATAATTGAAATGCATAAGCATAGACAATGAGTAGCATATAACCATATGACATGCATGAAGATACTTGTAGTAAACTATGCTTATATAAAACATAATATAGGTGTAAGGAGTGGCCATTATTAGTGAACATCCAAGGCCTACCATCCCTTTGGAGTGGCAAAAAAGGTACAAACCCCTCAATTAGTTGATAAGATACAAACCCCCCAACATGGTTGATAAGGTACAAACCCCCTAACATGGTTGATGAGGTACAAACCTGACACGACCCAAGCTTAGGGCCTAGACATTACATGGCGCAAGGGGAACCCGAAGGGACCCCAAGCAAGCCTCATAAAGCATCATTACACATCCTTGGTCTCGAAAACAATAAATCAAGCATCAAAGATAATAGAATAGGGGAAACGGGGCTAAGGGAAAAGCTTGCACAATATCATGGTCAAAAGACAAGAGTAAATTCCTATCATAGATACTTAATATGTCCAACAAACACCTCTAATACATAGATAAGAGCAGGGGGCAAGATAAAGTAACCGGGATCACCCTCATAGTCATAACAAATAATAAAGATAAATATCTCAATACATAATCGAAGAAGTATAGACTAGGTCACCGAAGTGGAGGACTCACCAACTAGCTTGAATATCACCGAACTAGCCACGTGGAGGAGGATGATCAGCTTGGGCACCAGTTCCTACATGGTGACATTATGTAGGCATAGAGTATGGGTTAGTAAGTTTGAATGTACTAAGTATGTAGGATGCAATGCAACAATAGATAGGCATCATAATCAAAATGCATAATATTAAGCAATAAGCATAATATACAATATGACATATATGATCAAGGCTTTAGTAAAATATGCTTAAGTAACTCATGCTTATATAGGATAACATATGTAGAAGAGACCAAGCTAGCTAATCAAAGTATAAACCCCTTGATGGTTGTGTGGTATAAAACCCTCATATGGCTAATTGTAATCACACCATACCAACACGATGATGTCTAATAAACCCTTCGCATAGTTGATGAGTATAAACCCCCAACATGGTTACCCGAGCTCTTGTCCCCCGGATCGAGTATGGTCTAATGCAATACTTTGTATAGTATATATCATATAGATAACCTCATTTCATCATCATATAGTCATTCAATTATGCTTTGGACCTTCAACTCCTCAAGAAACCACATCTGGACATTTTATTAAACACTTAGAGGGTATGAAGTGGTAGTGTAAAACCAAGCAAATTAGAGATGAAATCATGAAAGAAAATCCATTGTAAAACCATCAATCAACACCTTGAAACACCCTCAGGATATATACATCAAAACCCCTCCTCAAATCTTACAATAGATCCAAGATTTATAGCTCAAAACATAGCAAAATAGTAACAACTTTACATAGCTTTAACATTGTGTGTAGTGAATTTCATAATAATCAAGACCCATTTCTAAATTAACTTTAAATCATGCTATTTGAGTAAAAGGAGGCTTGGGTATCATGGGTGAAAGGAACCCATTAAAAGAACCAACATACCTTAGCTTGGAGATGAACCTAGCGAAAATCAGAGATGGAGACTTGAAGCTTGAAGAAGAACCTTGATGGAGAACCTTAGCTTGGGATGAGGGTTTGGGATAAGAGTTTGGAGAGTGAAATTATGACTAAGTGTTTTAGGGAGTATTGTAAAATGCTTAGGTTGATATAAGGGTGAAATTTGGCTAAGTATAGATAAAAACACATATGGGAACTTTTAGGCCCAAGACTTAAAGTCTTGGACCAAGGCAAGGAAAAACCAGTGTTCCAAAAAAAACACCTCTCCGCATCGCAGAGGGGACGCAATTTTCTCACTAGAAATCGCACCTGGTGACATTTTATAATTCGACTTAATCACTCTAAAATTGAGGTTAGACACTTTTTGCCCTAATTTGGACCCCCTGAACAAGAATCCGAAGCCGGAATTTTGAAATAACAAATGGATTTTGGGATACATAAAAATTAAAATTTCGGGCATTCTGAGGCACATTTTTGGGCACTTTTTGGGGTCATTACAATATCTCCCCTTTGGGAACATTCGTCTCCAAATGTAAAAAAGATGTACAAGACATGAGTGATCATCAACAAATCAGCCCCAACAAGAATGCAACATAACATATAAAACACCATTTTGAAATTCTCACCATAAGTGTAAAATCATCATATGTTTGCCAACTTAAACATGAATACATATGAATGACTTAGGGGCTAAAACATGAGACTTGAAATCACATAGGGGACTTAGGATTTGTACCTTAGGCTAGAGTGGAGTGGAAAAGATGAGGACACCGCTTTTGCATGTCTGCTTCTGCCTCCCAAGTAGCACTTTTGATTTATTGGTTCCTCCAAAGGACTTTAATGGATGCCACCTCTTTGTTCCTCAATCTCTTCACTTACCTATCTAGGATCTGAACCAGAACCTCCTCATAAGTCAAGTTATCCTTCAAGACACTCATAACATCAAGAGACACAATAGCACTAGGATCATCAACACATTTTCTCAACATAGGGACATGAAACACCAGATGAACCAAGTTCATTTCACTAGGCAACTTCAACTCATAAGCTACCTTGCCAACCCTCTTCAAGACATTATAAGGACCAACATACCTTAGGGTCAACTTCCCTTTTTTACCGATACGGACTATACTATTCAATGGAGAAATCTTCAAATAAACCCAATCACCCACGTTGAACTCAAGGTCTCTTCTTCTCACATAGGCATAGGAGTTCTGACGATTTTGGGCTGCTCTTAACCTTTACCAAATTATTTTAACCTTCTCAAGAGCATCCATAGCCAGATTTGGTCCCAATAAAGCCACCTCTCCAACCTCAAACTAACCAACTAGTGATCTACAATGTCTCTCATAAATAGTCTCAAAAGGAGCCATACCAATGCTAGAGTAATAGCTATTGTTGTAGGCAAACTCAATCAAAGGAAGATGGTCATCCCAACTACCCCTCAACTCCAATACACATGCCCTAAGCATATCTTTAAGTGTTTTATTTATCCTTTCAGCTTAGCCATCCGTTTAAAGATGGAAGGCCGTACTAAGGTGAAGTTTGGTACCAAACCCCTTTGTAAATACCTCTAAAAGTGTGAAGTGAATTGTGAACCATGATCCGATATGATGGCCAAAGGAACCGC
>DF362407.1:44424-55199 GCA_000787875.1 Solanum virginianum | reverse complement strand
AATAGAAAAGCACTGGATAGAAAAAAACACCTCTTCACATCGTGGAGAGGACGAGAAGACAACTTCTCTTTATCTGCGCGCCCTTGGTGCGTCGTGCCAGGGGCGCCGAATTCTCACTGGAATTTGTCACTTAAAAAATCATAATTGCTAATCTTTTGCTCTTAAATCGGGGTTAGACCCTTTCCCCCCTAATTTTGACCCCCTGAACAAGAATATGAAGTCAGATTTTTGACATCGCGCACAGATTTTGAGATATATAGAATTTAATATTTCAAGTATTCCGAAGCATATTTTCAGGCACGTTTTGGGGTCATTTCAAAGGTGGATTAGGTATCAAAGCTCTTAAGGTAAATTAGAGGAGGAGCAAGAACTTTAGTACGGGGTAATCAACAAAAAGTACAAGGAGTTGAATAAATAGCTAACAAAAGAAATCAACAACCCCTATGGTGTTAATAGAGGTGCCAAAATTAAACCCAACTCATCTAACCCGCCCAACCTATTGAAGTTTGGACGTGTTAATAACCCATCATTTATAAGCTAAACTCATCTCAATCCAACTCATTTCAACCTATTTAAAATTGTATTAATATTCAACCCGAATTTATTCGAGAGAGATCTTGTGAAAATATTTTTTGAACACTTTTTTTTCATTTGATATGCTACTAATTTGTAAATATGGTTTTTCTAGTACTACCAAAGTACTGACTTGATACAATTGTTACCAGCTTCCAAACAAAACTAATACAAAGGGCATGCACATATATATCTACATGCATTAGCGTTGGTATTATTTAATACCTTGTTTGGTAGTTTTTTCAGCGTACATGTAACAAATACATATCCACCTATTGCATTAGCAATATCAGGGCTTAATACATGATTAGAGATAGAATTATAGTAAAAAAATAACATATCTACTCCTTACATTACTAATACATCCAATTCAGCTACTATTCTAATGCACCCTACCAAATGACCCCATAATTTCAATAATTCAAATAAGGAGGGATATATATATATATATATATATATATATATATATATATATATATATATATATATATATGTCTTAAACCTTATGATGAAAGCTCTAGCTAGACCCATCAAAGGTAGAAGGCAAACTTAAACATTGTTATATAAGCAGCACGAAATAAGTATGGGTTGATATTATAAAATGAGGACAGAGAAATGGAATTTTCTATGTACATCCTCTAAATTTTTTGGTAGCGACAGGAAGGTTTCCTTCATGGCCTCAAAAAGTAATTGAGGAGCCAAACATTTTAGTTGGATATTGCTCATAATATATGTTGATGCAAACACATTTACAAAAAATATGTTTGCAGCCATGTACAAGATGTTGCCACTAGAAGAGAATTGAGGAGAGCAGATACTTATTCCTGCATTGGGATCAAATGGGTCATTCCAGAAACCCTTAAAGGTCTCATCAGTAACTGGATGTAGTTCAAAGAAAATATGAAGATGAAAATGATATGGAGGAATATTGCTTGTTGTATGTTTTGGATTATATGATAGAAAAGAAGCTTGAGGTGTTTTGAGGGCAAACAAATTCTTATACAGATGCTGAAATTTATAAGTTCGTATAAATAACCCAGCTACATTTTACAATATGCAAGATATATACAATGAAGGAGAGCATTTTAATTTATAGATATATCACAAAGTTGAGGTTAGTTATACTATCTGGGATATGTAACATGTCCAGGAGAAGGAGAGGAAAATACAAAAAGGTCTTTACCAAAAATTCTGTAAAGAAGGGTAAAAAACAAATGCCCATAACAAGTGAAAAATACCATTCAAATATCCAATAGACTAAAAGCTCTACATATCTTTTTGTTTTTCTAAATCAAATATCAAATCATTATACACTACAAATACTGGTCAAAATAGTTACATTGTTATAGCTAAAGAAGAAAACCAAATATCGAATAACCACATATCTTAGCTACCCATCAAACCTAAATGTATTAGCCAAAGGCCCAAAATTAGCATCTTCCAAAACTTAACAACTTAGTAATTTCTTTTCTCATAACAAAGATTCATCTTTTTTCCCCTCAAAATTTGGTATAAAAGTTCTTCAAGCACAAAATTTATTTTAGTTTTTTAAAACACTTGCAAATAAGAATCGACGAGTTTTTCTTCTTGATTTGTATGTCAAACACTAAATTCAATTGATCCTACACCAAGTAAAAGAATTACTAGAAAATACAAGAGATAAACAACAACTTATCCAGTCAAAATCCCATGAATGGGATCTGGAGAGGGAAAATCTATGCAGACCTTATTACTAAATCATAGAGATAGAAAGGTTGTTTCAAAAAAAAATCCGAGATATAAAGGAGAAAAAAACTTACTTTTGATACTCTGGTTGTTCGCCATTTTGGATTGTTGCTTATACTAAAGACTAAAGAAGAGAATATGTAGTAACCCAAGTTTATATAGAAGGAAAAAACTGAAGATGGTCTTTATATAGAAGAGAGTTTGGAGTAACCCAAGTTTATATAGAAGAAAAAAACTGCAGATAGTATTTATTATCTAAACAAATTTCATAAATGCACATCAAACTTTTGAGCCACGGGGAATTAATTTGGTGACAGAATGTTTATCCTCATTATCTTAAAGGGTGAAATTGGAAATTGAGTGACAACAAATATAGATCCCATTAGATTCAACAAAATTGAAACTTGTCCTCATCCTCTTTCCACTTTGACCTTAAAAGTTTCTAGCAAAGATACAAGCAGGCCCTGCAACCCTAAAACCTAAATATACTTCTAGCTATGCATATGCATATACCCACTTGCGTTATTTGGTTAAAATTAAATTATTTTCACCTAGGCATTCATATAGATATGCAGATTCACACACCCACTATCCCTATTTTGCTAAAAGTATGATTTTTCTTTTGGAACTTTTTGTAATTTTGATTAAAGAATAGTCATATTTAACTTTTTTTAATCTGTGTATACATATAGATGTTCATATTTACACACCAACTAGTTGATTTGGCTTAAAGTTGGAGCTTTTGGGATTTATTTTTGTAATTTTCGCAAAGGATTAGTTTAGATTGAATTTTCTTTTATTTGTGTATACATATCTATGTTTACAATCACACATCCACTAGCCCTATTTGAAAGTTGGATCTTTTCTTGAATTTTTTGTATTTTATGTTATGGAATAGTTCATAATGAAACTTTTTATCTGTGTATACATATAGATGTGTATATTCATGTAACAACCCATCTTAAGATAAGAAGTCCCACATTCGCAAAACACAAGAGAGATGTTGGGTATATAAATAAACAGGTTTTACCTACTAGTGATGCATTTCAAAGCCATGCAGGCCTAGGTCCAAAGTGACCTAGTGAGCTGGGTTATTAGAGATGGTATCAGAGTCACTCTTGTGTCAGTTTATCAATGTGGGCCAAAATTAAACTAAGTTTAGGCAAATCTTGGTGAAGCGGGGCAAACCTCAGTTTTGAGTCTAGGTGAATCCCATGTGGGGCAAATCTCAACGAGGATGTTGAGTCCATAAATGAGGTATATGTAAGCACCCATCTTAATATTAGAAGTCCCACATCGACAAAATATAGGAGAGATATTGGCTATATAAATAAATAGGTCTTACCTACCAATAACATATTTTAACGTTGTAAGGGCCTAGGCCCAAAGTAGACAATATCACTAATGGGTTAGAATATTATAATTCACACACCCACTAGTCCTCTTTGGCTGAATGTTAAACCTTTTTAGATTTTCTCGATCATCTGACTGATTAGATAGGATTCTTGATAAGAACTCGTATGTAAAGAATGGAGGAATCAGAAAAGAGAAAGGATAGGATGAAAGAAATTAGAGTGGAAGCTGTAGAGGCTAAAGATAACAATAAAGAACAAAATTCTATTAGAGAACCCCCTGATCATGGCTTTACTAATCAATAGATGGAAACTACTTCAGCTTCCTCTAGGAAGCATGAGGCAAGTCCTAGATTTGATTACTACATTGATCCCATGCCAGTTTTCTCTGCCAATACTAAAAAACAACCACAATCCTCATGTTTCACAATCGTGTAACACGCCTCAAGTAATTACATGTTCTTTGTTGAAGTTTATGTTCCTTTTTTTCCCTTTAGATGGTTGCACTTCTGTAAAAGTTATGCATGGATGCTCATTGTGATAGGTACTCTTTGTATCACTTTGTGGACCCCTATTTTCATTTGTACTTTAAGGGCTATTTTTCTTGCTCAACTTAGAATATATTTTAGGTTAATAAAAGCCATTGATAGAAAGTATTAGAATGAAATAGGGTGGATAAGCGAAATGGATGTTAAGGATCTTTTGTATGACACAACTAGTTTGGAGTGGATAAATAGTTATTTTTATCATTAATCTAAAGCCAATGAGAGAATTGACATCTTTGAGTTAACTGTTTTACCAGTTTATGATGGTAAAATGTAATGCCTTTTCAAGATCCCAAAAACTCAATTAGGTTCAATTTGGCAAGGTCACTTCATCTGATGTAGGAAGTGAGGATGAGATGGTTCAAATATGTAGAGGAGAAGCTCAAATATCCTAGTTAGAAGGTCTGTAAAGTTGTCAGTTATGGGGCTGCAGAGGGGAAGAGTTAGGTCTAAGAGGCATTGAGATGAGGTGATTAGGTAGGATATGACAAGGTAGGCGTAAAGTATACGTACACTCTTTCCTCCCCAGGTCCTAGCTATAGGATTATACTAGGTTTGTTATTGTTAAGTCTTCAACTAATTTTTGGTTCTTCGTTCAGTTGAAACCACTTTTTGTCTTAGTGATAGATGAGCTAACACGATCTATTCAGGAAGAGGTTCCATGGTATATGCTATTTCTGGATTACATAGTACTGATTGATGAGACTCAGAATAAAGTTAATGATAGGTTTGAGGTATGGATACATACTTTGGAATCCAAAGGGTTCATATTGAGCAGGACTAAAACAGAATACTTGGAGTGCAAATTCAATATCGGAGGGATGAAGCGACTATTGAAGTGAAACTTTCCACTCAACCTACTCCCATAAGAGGAAGCTTTAAATATCTTGGATCCATCATCCAGTGATATTGATGATGATGTCATACCTCATATTGGTCTAGCATGGGTGAAGTGGAGGTTTGCCTCTAAAGTATTATGTGATAAGAAGATGCCACCTAAATTTAAAGGTATATTTTATAGAACGGTGGTTAGACCGTCGTTGCTATATGGGGTAGAGTACTGGCCAGTCAAAAACTCATATATCTAGAAGGTGCATATTGCAAAGACAAGGATGTTGAGATGGATGTGTGGACATATCAGGGTTGATAAGATTAGGAATGACACTATTGGGGAGAAGTTAGAGGTGGTAGTTGTGGCTGACAAGATGAGGAAAGTGAGACTACGATGGTTTGGGCATGTGCAAAGAAGAAGTACCGATGATTTTGTTAGGATATGCTAGATATTGGATTTAGGGGTTACACAGAGGGGTAGAGATAGGTCAACAAATATTGGGGGAGGTGATTAGACGGGATATGGCAAAGTTTCATCTCACCAAGGACAAGACCTTAGATAGAAAGGAATGAAGGTTGCATATTAGGTAATGAGGTTAATAGGCTAGCAAGGGTAGTATGATGTCTCACCTTGTGATATAGTAGGTTAGTAGGTTTAGTCGTAGTTTTATATCTTGTGTTGTCATTGTCCATTTATATTGTTATCTTTGTTACATTTACATAATATCGTTTGCTTTACACTTAGTTGTTTTTCTTTTCCTTTCTTTTTCCTGTTTTTCATATCTAGTATCTTCTACTCATGGGCCTTGATATTTTTGAGATGAGGCTCTTCCAAAAATAGTCTCTCTATCTCTACTTGGTAGTGGTAAGGTTTGCATACATTTTACCCTCTCGAAACCCCACTTGTGGGATTCTACTAGGTATGTTGTTGTTGCTTTTGGTGTTGTTCAGTTGGAACTAATGAGAATGATAAGGAATTCTAGGAATTATGTTAGGTATCAAATAAAATCAATTATGGCTTCTAACAGGAGATGAGCAAAAAGGTCAGATATCATTTTTGGAAGAAAAGGACTAGGATTTGCCCAAAAATAGACAAATGTGTTGACTATGAAAACCAATACTTTCTTTTGCCTAGTACCAGGTGGTAATAAGGGGATTAAATGATCTAAGCTGCTACAGTATGTTAGGTAAGTAGTGGAGTGTCTTTATTAAAAAAAAATTGTCTGTGATGATAACTGAGATGCCAATTTAGATTCTATGCTGAAAGGTAATTGTAGGCAAACCTGAGTACCGCTTATTGTAGGCAAATCCAATAGTAGTGGAGATGTGTTGGGTCCATTTTCTCTAAATCGTCTGATAACAATTTTTGCATGATGGCTAACATTTCTATGACTAGTGCCAGTATATGACATTAAGGTATCATGGGTTACTAGCAGTCTGGCAAGCGTCAGCAGCTGCAAATGAACTCCTCAGCATGTAAACAAATTTCCTACAGTTCATTATCAATAACAACTCCCTACAGAGTGATATCTCATTATTCATGGTCATAATATCCCATATCCTACCGATAGTCCACTACTGTTTTATCTATCTTAGTTCGTTCCAAATGAAACAAGTTAACCAGGACTGACTCAAGAAATAGTGCATCATGAGTGCAGAAACTTTCATCACTCCAAGAGATCTTTCCTTCAGTTTTCAAATCAACATGTTCTGAATGATGAGGTGGTACAGACACCAAAAATTCAATATGAGAAGAATTTCCTCACTGTGCTCCACCTCAGGTAGAAGTTTTCTATAATTCCAAGCAGTATAAGACTCAAGATTTGACACTAATGACTTTTCACTTACATCAAGAGCTTCCTTTATATATCTGAAACAACCCCCATAAGCAAATTAGCAACCAACATCAAAAATTATCTTCTTGCTAAAGAAATCACATTTTGGTCTGATGAAATTGGAGAAACTATGATAGTCAAAGCTTTGAATGGGGTCTCCTGTGCATTTTATTGGGATAATTTTCTAATGGGCTATGCAATGTGCGCGACTCCAATGAAGTAAATTACACAAACAGTATTCCAATATAGTGGTCTTTATTTTTTTTTCTTAGAGAGCTTTTTAGAAAATATTTTTCCTTCCACTTTACCCAATAATTCATATAATTCATCATAATAATTTAAGTAGTAATAAAATAGTACCAACTTGGCTCAAAATTCTCAATGTCCATGTAAATCGATAAGTTCTTCTTATGGAGCACCCATTAATCATCTATCTGGATTGAACAATCTAATTCAACTTTCAACACAAAATCTCTTATACATCATTGTTTCTCATCTAAATCTAAATCAAATATTCTGATAAGTAGGTAGTATCCCTTCGTAACCCTGTGTTGCACCGGCCCACTTTGCATTGCCACATCTAAACGTAATGCAAAAATTCATACTCATGTTCTCGATCTAACACTAAATGCTTGAACTCATTGATGTCCATGTATCTGTTCCTTTTCCAGCACCTATTTGTCACTATCATTCCTTGACCAAAACTTGCCAACAAATTACCTTCTACTTAAACTCGCTCTTCAAATGAAAACTTCATTAAGCTTCTTCTCCATCTCTACCTACACTCGGCACAAGTTTTTTCAAATGCTCAATAATTCATAAGGCGAATAGTCTTCATTACCTTGTTAATCCATACCTTGACAAATCCTACTATCATGAACATAAACTTACGAAAAAATTTTTAATCCCGACTGGCATACCAGAAACTAATGTCTTTTTTTACCAGCATTAACCGTACCTAGAAGGTTCTTAGGAATTAAGTAACTTACTTTATCATCAACCATTTTCTCATCGAAGTCACATATGCTTTATTAGAGATTCAAGTCGTACTAATTATTTAATTCAAAAATACAAAAGGGCGTATTCTTCTACTTGAGCCGAACACTTGTAGATTTCCTTCTCAAATCATGTCTAATAATTTTGAGCCTATTTGACACACCGATAACTCGATAACCATAACCTGAATAATATAAACGAGCCTATGTCACTTTGTAAAATTGATCCTATAGTTGATATAAGAGTGGATGAATGGAATATCTAGTACAACGAGCTTCCTCAAGTATCAATCTTATGAAATAACCGACTTGGGCACACATATACGACTCCCAATCCACAAAACACAGTCTTAATCAAGCACTGCTTCTCTAGTTTCACACCTAGTCACTTTTTCTCGAATGATACATAACCTCTCATCCTCAAACTATTTATCACAAATATGATCTATCAAAGATGAGCGAGCCTCAAAAAAAGCAAGCATCCCACCTTGGTTTGAAAACTATAATCTCACCAACCCAATGGCCAATCTCTGAACATCTCTAGTCAAGGGTTGCTCCTCTATCCGAATAGCTGCTAAACTCCCAATGCAAGAAGTCTTCCTACTCAAATCATCAACCACCATATTCGCTTTCCTAGGATGATATAGAATAGTCAAATCATAGTCCTTTAGGAGCTCAATCCACCTTTTTTGCCTCAACTATATATCCTGCTAGCTGAAAATATACTGTAAGCTAAAATGGTCACTAAAGATCTCATAATAGGCTCCATATAGATAGTGACATCATAACTTCAACACAAACACAATCGCAGCCAACTCCAAATCATGAGTGGGATAATTCTTCTCATAGGCCTTCAAATGCCTTAAAACATAAGCAATAACCTTCCCTTTCTGCATAAATACACCACCTAACCCAACTCCCGAAGTATCATAATAAATGGTGAAATCAACACCCTCCTTTAGCAATATTAAAAGAAGAGCATTGTTAACAATAACTTGGGCTTTTGAAAGATCTCTTCCCTCTCATTCGACCAATGAAATACCATATTCTTGAGTAAGTCTAGTCGGTGGAGCTGGAGAAATTCTGCACAAAATGGTGACAATAACCAGCCAAGCCTACAAAGCTGTTGTCATGACCCAGACCTAAGGCCTAGATATGACAGGGCAAATAGGGAACCCAAAGGGACCCCAAATAAGCCTCTTAGCATATCATTACACATCATTAGTCACGGAAGCAATTAAACAACAGAAGAGAACATAAAATAAGGGTAAAGGGTCTAAGGAGTCTTTCATAGCGTAAAAACATACAAGATTCAAGAGAGACAAGCTCAAAGCATCATTACATCACTTATCCAACAACACCTCTAAACTTAGAATTGAGTGGGGGCCAAGACAACTTTTTAGGCTCACCCTCATAGTCAAAAACATACAATAAAAGAAAGAGAGTCTTTGCATAACATAAGATTAAAAGATATCATCCTCGGAGTTGAGGACTCACCAAACTTGCTTGAAGAGATAGTACTAGCCACTTGGAGGTAGGTGATCAAGTGGAGCTTTGGTTCCTACTTGATAACATCATGTAGGCATAGAGTATGCGTTAGTACATTAGAATGTACTAAGTATGTAGGATGTAATGCAATAAGAGATAGGCAACATAATCAAAATACATAATTGCAAGCAAGAGATAATATATTAGCAACATGGAATGCATAAACAATGCTTGAAGTAAAACATGCTTATATAAAAAATATTACATGTGTAGAAAGAGACCATCATCATGGACCAAGCAACTTAGTACTTGGAATCTAACGTATGCCACCCGCTTGGAAGGTGGATGAGGTACATACCCCTCATCTTTGGTAGTACGGGATTGCCACCACCCAATAAGTGGATAAGGTACATACCCCTCGTCTATGGTAGTATGGGATTGCCACTACCTAACAAGGTAGATGAGGTATATACCCCTCATTTTTGGTATGGTCAACTTGCAACACTATAGATAGTTTCCATGAGAACAACTTATATATACATTTCTTTCATCATCATAAAGTCACTTAACTCATATACCATGCATTAGGCTTTCAACAACTCAAGATACCTTAATCGGACATTTTATCAAATATTTGGTGGGTGTGTAATGCTAGTTTAAAACCATACAATTCAAGAGTGGAATGATGCAAGAAACTTAAAGTAAATCAATCCACCAACACTTGGTAATACCCTTATGCAATATACATAAGAACCCTTCATCAAATCTCAAAATAGATCATAAATTAATAGCTCAATACATGCTTAAACAGTCACACTTTTAAGAGACCCTGACATAGTTCATAGTCAAATTCATAATAAGTAAGATCCATAAGTAAATCAACTTAGAAATATGCAATTTATGTAAAAAGAAAGGTTGGGCACCATGGATGAAAGGACCTAATGGTTGAGACCTACATACCTCAACTTTGGAGGTTTCCTTGATGAAGATTTGATTGAGAATTTGAAGCTTGAATGAAATCCTTAGATCCGGAATGAGATTGGGATACTTGAATTTTAGTGAAATATTTGTCTAATTATTTGAGAAGGTTTTGGGGAATGTCTTGTATGATATGAGGTTGAAAAATGACTAAGTATAGGTGTTTTTATACATAGGAAGGCTTAGGCCCAAGACCCCAAAGCCTTAGGTCAAAACTGAAAAACTGGCAATAAAATACACTGCTGTGCGATGGGTCCGCGTCGTGGAGCCAACGCAAATAGCCTTTCGAAGTGCAATTTTTGTGAAAACAAAATTTTGTTATGGTTGCTCTAAAATAGGGGTTAGACCCATTTTCCACTTAATTTTTCCCCCTAATCATGAATATGAAGTTGGATTTTTGATATCACACACAGATTTTGAGATATATGAAAATTATGATTATGGACATTTTCG
>DF362407.1:4928-16401 GCA_000787875.1 Solanum virginianum | reverse complement strand
CCATTTCGATCGGGGATTTCTTCTTGTCCCCATGGAACAACATTCCTTTGATTTTCTCCAGCAGATTGATTCTTCAATTTTTAGTTTTTGACTCTCCAGATGCTCGTGTTCCTTTCACCATGGTTGCCAAGGAAAGCTTGGCTCTGATACCAAATATTCATTTTCGAGAATCGCAAGGATAATCTATGAAGAAGAAGAAGAGAACAATTGTCTCCTTATGTATACCTCTTTGATCCACTTATTCTAACCAACAAAATCTGTTATACAATTAGTTATAACTAACTATATCAACTTCTGGAACACTGGTTACATTCTCACTCAATTAACTTCTAGAACACTGGTTACATTCCCACCGATTCCCCAAATTACTGTAACATAAGCAACCTTTTGGGGTTGAGTTAAGCCCAAGTTTCATATCTTTAAATAGATTATCTTAGATATCTTCTCCTTTTTTTTATTTTCTCTTTCTTCTTTCCCTTCTCTTTCTTCAACTAGTTTAGCGTATGTGCTTTGCATGTGTCTCTCGCATCAATTAATAAAACTATATACAAGAACAAAATTATTTTGTTATTGATATTAAAATAAATGCTATATCTATCTTAATGATAGGAATTTCATATAGGAAGGTAAAAAGTTTTTTAAAAAAACATGAACCTCTTTCTTTAATATTTTTTATTTTTTACTTATTTATTTATTTATTATAATTTAAGTAAGAATCATATAACGTAAAGATACTGATTTTAAAGACATAAATGTTAGGATTTCTAATGTAGTTCATATAAGAAACTATGTAAGAAGCAAATATTTAGTAAGTTTTAAAGTACTAAATATTGGGAGCCCTTAAGTATTACAAATAAGTAAAAATTTAATAATTCGTTTTTTAATTAATTTCAAAGTCCTAAATATTAAGATAATAATCAAATGACAATTATTTGAGAAAAATAGTAAATTGCAATTTTATCTATTGTTGAGTCCTTTAATAAAGGGTAAAAAGTTCAACCAATATTTTGAAGGACCTTCGTGCTTTTAAAGTAATATAGATATAGGTTGATCATATAGGAAACACCTTTGTATTTCAATCAAAAGATTCCTTGAGCAGTTCCTGATTTAATTCCTCCTCCTCCTTAAAAGATCCAATTTTCCAGGTACAAGTAGTTACTGGGTTAAGTTTTGTAGTATTTGATTCGTATGGCAAGGTTTTTAGAGAACTTTGCCCTGTGGGATAACTTGTACCACTAAACTAATGTCTTAGGACATAACATGTGCCTCGAAGCATAACTTGTGCAATTAAACTAATACCCTCGGGCATAACCTATGCCACTGAGCTTGTGCATTGTGAATTTTTTCTTTTTCTCTTTTTTTTCGTTTTTCTTTATTTGCTGTCAGGGACATCTTTGGCCACTTTTTTATTACGTAAAGCTCTAAAGGGTAAAAATTAAAGACCAACAATTTTGGGGGACAATTCGAAATCACCACAAAATAGCGGCATTTGTGTGAACGACCCTTACAAAATCTGGTAAATCCAATTATCTCTTCTCTTATTCCTCTCTTCTTCTTCTCACTTATTCAAATTTTCTTCTCACAGGGAATCGGCTATTGTTGTTGAATCATTCAGCTCAGAGATGATTGTAGTAGTTTGAAATCATTCCAGTTGGTAGCTTGTAATAACAACTCAGTATCAATAAAATTCCTAATTTAATGTCTCAATTCCTATTCAATTACAATACACATTACAGCAGCAATTAAAGTAACACAGAGGGTATTTATAAAACAAACAAGTGGAAATATAAATGGTACATAAACTGATATTGTTTTGATAAGTAAAATGGAAACGAACCTGATTTATGTCATCTGAAAGTACTTTCTCAAACACTCCAAATGGAAGAGCCACTGACGTAGGAATTCCCACCCAGGAAGGCACTTTTCCTTTCAGATATGCAATATTACGTGATTTAGCTCCAACCTAGATAACTCATTATCACACAAATTTGAGAAATGTCACCAAAGTATTTCCAGAATTAAGATCAGTAGCTTCTATCACTTAGGTCAACAGAAACAGAGGAGAAAGCAGTTTAGTTTCTATCACAGTCAATATTGCAAACCTCACCATTTCACTCGTGAATTCATCGGCTGATATTGCGTAACAGCCACCAAATTGCTTTCTCTCCAATCTTAGTGTTGCTGAAGTTTCAGCTTCTACCAAGGTACTTGAACTTTGGAGCTCAATCTCTTTCACCTCACTATCAAATCCCAGAAAGCAAAACCAGATAAAAAGAAAAGAATAATAACTATTGAAGTGCCACTCATATATTTCTTGCACTTTAGACAGAAATCACTTGTGCTTAAAACAGAAAGTATTTCCTAGCCAAGAAAATTTTGTTTTTGGTTCAGAAATTTATTCGTTTTTCCCAAAACAAAATTTAGAACGTTAAGACATATATTACAAAACCGTGTTAAAGCATAACTTTTAGGATTAAAACAAGCAAAAGATTTACTAGCGAGAATCATGATCAAGGAAATATTTGTTTGATATTTCATATAGTTAATAAGGTTTTGAGCAAAACACACAAATAGTTGAGTTTACCTAAAGATTATGTCTGAAGGTGTAGGCTTTAAGAGCAAAATCCTGCCTTCCTTTGCTTGGAGGTCAACCAATATATTGGGATCAAAACATGTAGCAAAGCAAACCTAACAGAAGTTTCCTTCAATAACACATACAGCATAAACTTATTTCAACACTCTAAACGATTTTGGTAGAAGAAACTACCTTCCCATTTCTTGCTCGAACAGAAACATGTGAAAGAACATCTGGCATGTCTGGTGTTATCAGGGCAACCGCACCATCAGGAATTTCCTCCTCTCCTTTAACAGATTTTGCTATTAAGATCGTGGGCTTCTCGTAGGTTTTGTTTTGAACTGAAAGCAACTCATCCACAACAACTACATATCCAACGGCTTCAACTGGGCTGATAATCTGCCAACTGTTATAAGAGGAAGAGAGTTGCATTAGAGAAATAACCTCGTCAGAATACTCTCCACTCCGCGGATACTTACATGCAAATAAAAAAAGGAATATACGTTTTCTTTTTTCCTTAGTCGGACTGTTCGCTTACTGATTTACAACATAAAATTTCTCTTTCTCCTATATTTCTAGACCAAGAAAATTGATCCTTTATATTAATGCACACAAGTACACTACTCAAAACTGTCACATTTTATTGAGATTACTAAATAGTTCATAAGAGTGCACATATTCTTAACATGTCTCTCTCTCCATTTTATTGAGACTACTAAATAGTTCATAAGAGTGCGCATATTCTTAACATATGCCTCTCTCTCTCTCTCTCTCTCTCCCTCTCTCCCCTCACCCCACCCCCCTCTCTCTCTATGAGTAAGACTTACCTATATTTCTAGACCATGAAAATTGATCTTTTATATTAATGCACACAAGTACACCACTCAAAACCATCACATTTTATTGAGACTACTAAATAGTTCATAAGAGTGCACATATTCTTAACATGCTATTAACAATATCTGAGAGCATATAGAGGTATGAAAGTCTAACAACCTTCCTAGATTTGCAGTTTTCCGAAGCACTGGATCGAGTCTATTCAGAAGAGAGGATAATGAAGCTGCTGATCCAGCACGTATAATTTCTTCAGTAAATATATTCAACTGCATCCAATAATCACAGAGATAAATTATGATAATTCTGTGCTGAATGTGCCAGTATTTCTTTGAGTGACAGAAAACATACAGCCCATTGGTCCACCCCAAGTATTGATCCTAGATATTCGGCGGATGGTTGCAATAATTGATGGTACCACTCCGCCTTGCTTGCAAGTGCAAGACGGGTTCTATCAAGCACCGCTTTTGCAAATAAGGCCCAATGGTTGTCTCCGCCTTTGGACATTGAAAGAGCTTGATTCCATCCCTTTATAAACAAAAAGATACTTCAATCAACAGTGTTTGTAATTGAACTTTTGTACAGGACGTAATGAAAATTTTTCAATGAATTTAATTTCTTATTTCTGCTCAAAGCAAAGCAGTACAAACTTAAAATTATTAAACATTTAAGATAAATCAGTGAATCTAGCGAAGCAACAACAGCAGCACACTAAACTATTTATAATTACCTTCAAGCAATAAACAAGATCTTCATTATCGTCCACTGAGAGTGCGAGATTTTCAAGAACGAGGGAGATGAAGTACATGATTTTCTGTGAGAAAAAGTAACATGGCCATGAAGAGAGCAAAGTTAAGCTTTGAAATTAATTAAATACATTTGCACAAAGAAACTTGATTTTAAAACCGTGCGAAACATTCAACATAGCGTACCTCAGGATTAGCACCGTTCAATTCCTCATATCCCCTTTCTACTGCTGTTCTAACTGTAGAATCAAGGGCTATGTCCAAAAACAACAGATCCTTTAGACGGTTGTTTGGTTTGAAAAGCAAAGGCCTAAGCTCCTCACGAGCCTCTAGCAATCCCTACACATAAGAATTACAGATAGGAAAAAAGTTAGTGCTTAGTACCATGTATTAAGCAAATTTTAAACAGAAGTACAAGAAAGTTGGAGTGACCTCAAGAAGAGCTTCCACATTTTTATCTTCCACATGCTCTAAGACAAAATGGAGGAGGTCCTATTTGAAGGATTGATATGACATGAATCAATTCTAGAATCAGCAACACACAAATATGATGCAGGTTGAGAAGTACTACCTGAAAGCCAGATGGCAAGCCTGATACAGGATTTATCTGGACTCCAACCATAAAGCCTTCTCCCTGATGAGAAGTACGAACCATCTAAGATGAAGTTGCAAAGTAGGAGGACAAAGTTTCCTGTAGACAGCATTACCTCGGTTTTGTAGCCCATGCAGTTTGCAATAGCAGACTCAAGATCTGCACCTGAATGAACAGCCTGTAAATGGATCACCATTAAACTGCTGTATTCAAGCTCAATAGAAAAGATCTTAGGAGGTATGACCAAAGTCCTTTCAAGTTGAACAAATAATGAAGCACATATATTTAAGTAAAATTGCCCCAGTACACAAGTATACTCAAGACAGAATCACACCTCTTTAGTCTTTAGGGACAGTTAGTTTCTATGCCAGCTTTATTTATTTGGTAACTACTTAGTCCCTGCGTCCCAATTTATGTGATGTTGTTTGACCGAGTACAATGTTCAAGAAATATGAATTACCCTCAAGCAAAAAAAAATTTAAAATAAAAAAGTACACCTTTATGGGCTTTCTGCCAATTAAGTGGGACCAACATAGCAAAATGTTGATATTGGTAGTCAGTTATAATATCTATAAAGAAATTTTTTGAAAATATGATCAATTAAAAATTGCTATATTCGCGATCCTTTATTCATTTAATAAAACGCTTCGACTTTTCATTCCCATATGAGGCAAAAAAGAAGACTAGCAATAGATCATGACACCAAGAAGTTTATTATGCTCAGGCATGAACATATCACTCATTAGGAATGGTTTAAGATCATCAAATTCCCATAAAAATAGGATCTTTTATCCGGTATTAGGTACCTATTTCGAGGCCTAACTACACTCCACATGGCTCATTCAACTTGGAGTTAATAACATATATTGATTGATGACTGATAGTCAATTATAATATCTACCAAGAAATTTTCTGAGAATGTGACTAGTTAAAATTACTATATTCGCGATTCTTCATTCAATAATGAATAAAATGCTTCAATTTTCTTTTCTCATATGAGGCAAAAGGGAATATTAGCAATAGATCATGACACGAAGTGGTTTATCATGCTCAGGCATGAACATATCACTCATTAGGAATTGTTTAAGATCATCAAATTACCATAAAAATTTAAAATAAAAAAGTACACCTTTATGGGCTTTCTGCCAATTAAGTGGGACCAACATAGCAAAATGTTGATAGTGTCATTAAACATTGGCCAAATAAGGAAATGTGTCATCCTTTTTGACTGACTTAAAAAGGAAAGTGTGTCATACAAATTGGGACAGAGAATTTCTTTCCTATCAAAACAGATACTGATCTCACATCATTAGATCATATAATTCAAATGACATTCTGAAGCCCCTTAAAAGTTTAAGATAATCAGGCATAGATGCGCATATTTACATAAATTCTATAAAGGACAGATAATTTCGACAACGTTGAGAAATGGCACAGAAATGATAAAACTACAAATTTCCAGTGTCTAATAGCTTAAATTATCCAAAATGGGATCCACATATAGATGCAAATAGGACAAACTAAAGAGACGCAGACAAGAATAGGGATGACAACATCCAGTTATCTATCAACTCTCCAACCAGGCATCACAGAAATGGACACAAACAAGACTGAATGTCAAAAGTCAATAAAAGGGATAGTGATATTAACCTTCAATGTTCTCATATAGTGACCTAAATCCCGCAAAAGGCCATCCTTTTGATCTCTTCTAAAACTTGGTTCAGAATGGATAGCACGGTCATAACTCAAAAGACGCTCTTTTGTTATTCCGTTCTCATTCAGGGTTTTCCAATAAACACCAATATCAAAATCACTCTTGATATAGTCAATCAATGCCTGGAAAAAAAAGTACATTGTTAAACTACTTCCGGAAAGAACTTTCATCCGTAAATCCTCTGCATTCCCAATACCTGACAGATCACAACATCATCAGGACTAGTGTTGTTATGTAGTTTCTGATGCCACTCTTCCATTATGCCACCCTTGCAGTCATTTTTCCTCTGAAATTAGGAAAAGAGTTCTTTTCAATGTGCTCTTCACTAAAGGGAAAAAAGAGTATACCCTCCCCTCTATCAGTGAAAGGACCAGAGAGAAGCTGAAAGTACATATGAACCTGGATAACCAAAATTTCGTCCCTAATTCGTTGTCCTACATCCCCTTCACCTCCACGTCCAACAGTTGACATAATCATCCGTAAAATTTCACGATACTGGGGGTGACTGGTGAAAGCATCCTGCAACAAGTCTGTAAGCCTGTCCTGAGCTTTACTTATTTCACTGTAACAACAAAGACATAAGGAACAGTCAAATCAGAATGCTTGGCACTCACAGTGACATGAATATATCTGCAACTTGTGTACAAAGAACAAGATTAATGAGAGAATTTGAGACTCATACTTCAATATGTTGGTATTATAATGGAGGACAAGAACCTAAAGTTCAAGGATCAAAAAGGTACATATAGTTGTAGATATAAGAAGAGATATACCGTGGTTTTACATTATAGTTTTTGTTCCATATCAGCTGCCTGGTTGCCATGAACCTCATCCACACAAGAATTCCAGCAAAACCAAGTTCACCAGCACTAATGGCATGTTCTACCAAGTCACCTGCAATATTAAACCTGTCGAAAGTAAAATATGACATGTTAAAACTCAGAATAACTTTTGGCAACCAAATCAGCAATCATGCATGTGAGAAAACCACACAACGCTGACTGCCAAATTACAAAATGATTTCCTCATTATCTTTGCTAGTTCTGGGTTCTATTATGCAAATAAGATAAATATGTCAGCAAAATATTGACAGGAAATACCAAAGTTAGAACAATTAGTGGGCACCTATCTTCAAAGGTAAAGCAGGAATTCAGATAAACTCTCAATCAATCAACTATGTCTCAATCCCATATTAGTTGGGGTGGCTATGTGAATGCTCTATACCATTCTGCTTTTTCAGGTTCCGCTATAGGATGCATCATAACTAGACTATATTTACCCTGGTCATCAATCTACTACAGCCTACTCCATCTGGTTTGAATCCAAGAACTTCTCAATACCATCAATAAGAAGTTAAGAGCTTGAAACTGAAACACAGAAAAAAAAGTAAAGAGCCTCAAGTCAGAGATTAAAGGAAAAAAGGAGATCTGCTCACCGGTGCATAAATGACTTCTGAGCCTCACTTTCCATATCTGCTATTGTATCCAGTACAGACTTTGCGGTTCCACTGCCATCCCCAGAAGCCTAATGGAAGAAGAATTGGCATACTCCATTTCAAAAGCAATGAAACAGATAATAGGCCAAGAGAATACTAAAACACTGAATCGAAATGCATAATAAGTAATGTTTAAGAGATTAGGAAGCCAAGAAACCTTGAGTGCTGGTTTGGACGCAGCACTGAAGTCAACATAGAAATCTGACCCTTGGTTTTTAATCCATTTTTCACCAGACAAAAGAACAAATGGCATCCCCACAAAATTGTCATCTTCAATTACTATATCCAAAGATTGGACCTGAAAAATTGATTCCGTTGAATAAACCATGAGTGTTATACAATGTTTTGTCCACAGTCAAACAGTTTACATCATCTAAGGAACTATATATATGTCATACCATAGATGTTATGACATCAGAAGAACTGTCTGAAATAGGGACTTCTTCACCCTTGTCTAGTGTACTGGACCTAGGCATCAATACATTTGAAGGTTGTGCCTGAAAATGTAAATGATGACACAATATAATGGATAGAAAGCTTTTACTTCTCTTTTTTCCCTCATTTGTATCTTTAATACAATCAGTTATATAATCTAAAGGAGCTATTCATTTAACACACCTTAGAATTTAGATCATCAGAATAACTGGCTGTAAAAGGTGTTTCAGTAGCCTGGTCTAACTTAATTGACCCAGGAGGCAATATGCTTGAAGGTGGTGCCTGAAAATGTAAATGGTCATTGATTACACAATATTGGTAGGTATAGGAAGGGTGTATCTCTTGCTTCTCTGTTTTTATTAATTGCAAGATGTGTACGATTTATGATTCTTACCATCCACTCTTTAGGACTTTTTGATAATGCCCAGTGAAGAGTAATTGGCTGATTCAGATCTGTAGCTAGATGTACTGTTGTCTTCCCAGAGGACTTTGTTACCAGTACCTTGAAACGTGGAGACAATGAAACTTCTGAATATGCATTCAAACAAGCTTTTGTGGTTAGTGTGGTTAGTGGTTACAGTCAAGAATAAGTTAGCACTCACCAGTAGCTCCCCATCATCGACCTTAAAGATCTTTTTATTTAGAATTGGATCATCAACCTGCTCCTCCTTCTCCTTGGCATAAAAATTAATTTTAGATAAAGCTGGTGGTTCTTCCAAGACCTTTTGTACTTGTACTGAAGGACTGGAAGGATGCTTGTTAATAAGCTGCCCAAAGTCTCTCTTCTTTCTTTGGATTCTTTCAATGGCAAAAGATCTTCTTTTCAGGCGATTTTCCACCTTAGTTTTTATCTCCCCTTTTGTAATCTTTTTCCGCAACTCATCTAGAGTAATGTCTTTCTCAAGCTCAAGTTGCAATTCTCTTCTTGCTTCTTCAAGTTCTTCCTGTTAATGAAACAATACTTGATCAATGTCTCACATCAATAGAAGACAGCATACCCAGCTTTATGCGCCTGGAGATATGGACACACTACATAAACTGTAAGAAGGGTTCAGCATTTACAATTTGCTTCTCTGGAGGATAGTTTGGCTTTCCTGCTTTCTCCCACCTAATGTAAGCTTGTATTTGGGCAAGGTCATCAGGTATATCACTCTTTGTTACAGGAAGAGTCTCTTCTTTGCTTTTACTTTTATCATTAGTTTTTGTAAGCCTTCCTCGAATGTCCTGAATGGAAGCACCACGAGCTATTTCCTCCTGTAGCTCAGTTCGAGCAGCCTCGTATTCCTCCTGAAATACAAAACAGACAAGTATCAGTAATTAAGAATGTGAGAAATATTTGAGAAGAATATTATTGAATTATGTCTCTAAATTATTATATTGAGCCAAAATTATAGATACTATATTAGACTCCTTTTCCGACTAGGATACTACAATACAATCCTTTTCCAAGTAGGACTCTCTATGCTATTCCTATTCTTATTCTAAGTAAGATCGTACATATTATTCTTGTTCCTATTTCTATTCTAACTGTCCCCGTCAGGCTTCTATATACTATTCCAATTCCTATTCCTATTCTAGGATTATGGATATTATTCTTGTTCCTATTTCTATTCTAACACTCCCCCTCAAGCTGGTGCATACAAGTCATATGTACTTAGCTTGTTACAAATGTAATTAATACGACGATGATGAAGAGCGTGATAAGATATCTGCAAGTTGATCACTCGACTTCACAAAATTAACAATCAATCTCAATGTGTTTAGTCTTCTCATGAAATACTGAATTTGATGCATAATGCCAGTCAATCTCAATGTGCTTGATCTTCTCATGAAATACTGAATTTGATGTATAATATCGATAAAACACAGAGTTATAAATTCTTCAATTACAGTGTTGAACTTTCCAAACTAAGCTCAAAAGACTATTTCATACCATAGAGTGATTTACACAATTGATATACAAGGATACCAGACTCCCTCTAAGCAACAAAATTAGGTGGCTGCTCCATATAGATGTCTTCCTCGAGATCATCATAGAGAAGCATTTTTAATGTCCACCTGATTAAAAGGTCAATGGAGAAAGACAATATGGATCATCTCGAAATTGATCTAAGAAAGTCACTTTAAAATTGGTCGAAACTTGCTCATGCGCCGAATTATTAAATTTGATGGCTAAAAATGGTCACCACTTGAGAAATAAAATTATATGGATAGGGTCAAAATGATGACACGACCCTACTGAGAAAGAGAACTATATGGGTAGGGTCGAAATGATGGTCCGACCCTACTAGAAAATAGAAATTATATAGGTAAGATCATATTAATGGCACGACCCTACTGAAAAAGCGAAATTGTATGGATAGGTTCAGAATGATGCCGTGACCCAACACAAATAAGAAAGTATTCACCAAAAATATGGCACGGTGCTACGCAACTTGAATATGAAAAAGTAGTCACTGGAAAGATGGCACACTGCTACACAAATCGAAATATGAGAAAGTAGTCACCGAAAAGATGCACAGTGGTAAGCAAATTAGATATGAGAAAAGTCACCAAAACGATACACAAACAACAACAACAATACACGATGACCTAAATTTTGCTGACATAATCATTGGCCTGACGGGCCAATTTTTAAAAGTGTTTGAATCTCGCGTTAAAGGGCGATATGTGTATCTAACGCTTGAGAGGGTCGAGTGTATACATGTTTTGTGTCAAATGGAGGAGATTAAGACCTTAAATAAAGTGAGAGAATTGAGGTGCTTGTAAGACTTAGGAAGCTAGCAGGTGAGTCAGCTACTTGCTTAGCTTAAACTTCCTAGCTAAACGGAGACGAGGCCTAACGTCAAATTTGTCCAATTCCGATTATGAATAAAGTCCGTGTTAAGGGTGTATCTTTGGGATTATGTCAGTTATGTTGATGCTGAAATTGTTGGACAGCATATGTTGGGAATGTTGTTGTCCTAGCTAAACGGAGACGAGGCCTAACGTCAAATTTGTCCAATTCCGATTATGAATAAAGTCCGTGTTAAGGGTGTATCTTTGGCCCATGTTTTAGTACTATAAGTGGGCTGTACTTACA
>DF362408.1:1030-39797 GCA_000787875.1 Solanum virginianum | reverse complement strand
AGTCACCTTATTTGTAATCACACAGATCGAATCATGTTTTCTGAGAGACCTTGGTAAGCTGTGATGAAATCTATATCATCTCCCACTTTCATTTTGGAATTTTAAAATTTTGGGCTACTCTACATGGCCTTTGGTGCTCAACGTTTACTTGTTCGCAGTTTGAGAACTTATAAATAAAGTTTGTAGTGTATCTCCTCATCCCGCTCCACCAATAAACCTCTCTCAAGTCATGGTACATTTTGGTAAACCCTGGATGGATAGAATATCAAGAGTTATGTGAATCTATTATGATCCCTTCGAAAATACCATCAATATCTAGAACACACAATCTACTTTGGTATCTCAATACACCATCTCCCCCGGACAAAAGCCATCACTTTTTGTTTATACACATCTTCCTTCAATTAGGGGAAGATGATATCTTGATCATGCCTCTCCTTTACCTCCATTACAAGAGATGATGCTGATCTATTATGCACAAGTATTGTACCTTCACCAGATTTAGCTAGTTGAACTCCCAATTACACTAGTTTATGTACCTCGTTAGCCAATATTTTCTTATCTTCTTCCATATAAGTGGTGCTCCCTATAAAGAACCTACTAAGAGCATTGGAAACCACATTACCTTTACCTAGGTGGGTGGTAGAGGATGCTTATATATTAGTCCTTGAGCAACTCAAGCAATCTCCTCTTAATTAAAGCTATTTCAGGGTGAAGATACATTACATGATCTTATATTTTGTTAACAGATCGACATATTCTCCGCATAATTAGTGGTGCCAAATCTTACTGCAAACA
The DNA here is from genome assembly GCA_000787875.1 of Solanum virginianum. NCBI lineage: Eukaryota > Viridiplantae > Streptophyta > Magnoliopsida > Solanales > Solanaceae > Solanum > Solanum virginianum. The sequence continues at coordinate 38,999 of DF362408.1, read as the reverse complement.
CCACTGCAGTCAGTTCCAAGTTATGAGTTGGATAGTTCCTCTCATGGTTCTTAAGTTGTCTAGAAGCATAATTTATGACCTTACCTCTTTATATTTGGACAGATCCCAATCCAAATCTAAAAGCATCACAATAGATGACAAAATCATTAATCCCCTCAGGTAAAGCCAACACTGGTGCAGTCATCAATTTGGTCTTCAACTCCTGGAAGCTTTTCTCATATTCGTCGGACAACTGAAACTTAGCTTTCTTCTAAGTTATCTTAGTCAACAGTGAGAATATAGTAGAGAATCTCTCAATAAACTTAGTTTTTTGATTGGAGAGGTGGGTTTAGACCAGTTCTTAACTACCTCAATCTTCTGCAAGTCTACTCGAATACCATTAATAAATATAACATGGTCTAAGAATGATATAGATTTAAGCTAGAACTATTATTTTTAACATTTTTCATACAACTCCCTATCCTTGAGAGTCTCAAGAATAATTCAAAGGTAATCGACATACTCTTCATCATCTTAGTGTACACCAATATGTCATCAACAAATACAATCATAAACATGCCAAGGTACTTTTTAAAGACTCTATTCATCAAGTACATAAAATTAGTAGGAACATTTGTCAATCCAAAAGACATTCCCCAGAAACTTGTAGTGACCATATTGGGTTTTGAAAGTCATCTTCGGGATGTCATATTCTTTTATTTTCAATTGGTGATAGTTTTATCAGAGATCTATCTTGGAGAAAATAGTGACACCCTAAAGTAGGTCAATAAGCCATCTATACATGGAAGGGGATATTTGTTCTTAACAGTTACCTTATTCAACTAGCGATAATTTATATACATTCTGAGGGAACTGTCTTTCTTTTACACGAATAGGATAGAAAAACCCCATAGAGAGACACTCAGCATAATAAATCCCTTATACAAGAGATCTTTCAACTGGTCTTTCAATTTGTTCAACTCAACAGGAGCTATTCTATATGGTAAAATAGAGATAGGTTGCATATTAGGGAGGAAATGTATCCCTAAATCAATCTCTCTATTAAGAGGGACTGTAGGAAAATCGTGAAGGAAGACATCAGGGAACTTGTTCACAATTAAAACTGACTCAAAGGGTGGACCCTACATCATTAGCCATAACTCGCCCGAGGTAATAGATATATCCTATAGAGATTAGCTTTCTGGACCTAAGGTCAAAAATAAACTTACCCTTTGGTACTGCAAAACTACTTTTCCACTTTATAACAGGCTCATTTGGAAATTGGAATTTGACCATCCAAGTTCTATAGTTGACAGACGCATAACAAATGTAAATCCAATCCATGCGAAGAATCATATCAAAGTGAATCATCTCTAACTCAACAATGTCTACAAAATTATCTATATGATAGATACAGATGGTGCAATCTCTATATACCCTTTCAATTAGAATGAACTCACCAATAGGAGTTGAAACACTAAAAGGCTCAAGAAGACATTTAGGAAGGACCTTAAACTTACTAGCCATATATGGAGTGATAAATGATAAAGTGAAATCTAGGTCAAGCAAGACATATACTTCATGGGAAAAGACTCAAAGCATACCCATGAAAACATTTGGAGAACTCTCCTAGTCCTAGTGATTGGCCATGGAATACAAGCGGTTCGTACCCCCTCGATACCTTTATTAGGACCTCTTTGATTACCTTGGAGAGGTAGTGCTGCCATAGAAGACTGAGCCTTGCTACTTACATCTCCTTTCCTCCTCTTAGGAGACTTATTTTGGAAGTGACTAGTTTGTACACCTATAGCAAACATTTGTACCCTCACAACACTCACCTAAGTGGAACTTATCATATATACCATAGTGTGGCTTCCTTCTCAAACCATGAGTCTCACTAACTTAGGACTAACAACCTTAAGCTCTGAAATTCTAACAACCCTGGAACTTTTGATAATATTTGTTAATTAAGGCTAGTGCACTCGCCGAGGATGGTGCATAACTCAAAGACCTCTTTTGAAAATAGGATTTGGCCCTCTTACTCTACTTATGCTGACTAGGCTCATGCCCTGCTAATTTAGCCTTCTCACTCATGTTCTCATACCTATCCCTCTTTTTATCCTCCTCAAATTGTTGTGCATAAACTGTAATTCTAGAGATGTCTATGTCTGGAATCAATAGCATTACTTTACACTCCTTCTTCACATGCTTGCCCAAATCGGATATGAACTTCCTCATTCTATATCACATGTCAGAGACCATCTCAGGAGCATCCTTGGATAGTTGAATGAACTTGAAGCCATATTCTTTAATAGTTAACCCCTTATGTTTCATATTCATAAACTCCACAATCTTCGCCTCCCTCAACTCTTGAGGAAAGATGTCTCGCCTCGGGAGGATACCCTTGGCATGGCCAACACTAAAATACTACTGCTAGTCCTCTAGCGAGCCACTTAACCTCATCATATTTGTTCTATCACATTCTAGTAGAGGAAGACATCTATGAATAAAAATGCTCAACGAAAAGCAATGAAAATCAATAATAAAAAGGCGAAAGGCTAAACAAGCTATCCATCAACTGAATATGACTAGTGTTAAAGAGACTAGTCAAAGATACCATCCCATCAGATTAATAATCTAGTCTATGAAGTCTCTAAAAGATCAGATTAAATGGTACCAACGATAGACCCATTACTACCTCAAAAGAAAATAAAAGGCTAAAACTCAAAGCTACAAGGAGTATTGATGAATGCAATACTATATCTACATCATGAAAAGATGCAGGCCCAAATGGACGTTCTTCATCCTAAAACTCAAAATAAAAGACATTCTTCGAAAGCAGGGGAGGACTCACCAATCAGCTGAATGTAAGTATGTCCTCAATGGGGTGCCTATTGATGACCGCTAATACCTATATCTACATAATGAAAAGATGTAGGCCCAAATGGACGTCAGTATGTGGAATGTATGAGTATATAAAATGGTAGAAAAAAAACATGTAAAGGAAGAATAACATCATCTCAAATAACTCAACCAAAGAAATAGGAAACTCAATCATCATGTCGAGAGTCTAGAGTTTAGAGTAAGAATGTAATTCATACAATAACTGATGTGCTTAAAAAATACAACACATGTAGTGCCTAAAATAAGGGATTTTTTCAATATGACATTTTATGATTTTTATGTGTTTTGTATTTATTTTTGCATAAAATACAGGTTGGCCTGATTTTAGGGGAAAATAGTAGATTTTATTGAATTTGAGGATGTATGAGACCCACTACAAGTCGTAGCCCATGCTACGAGTCATAGGAGATGATCATAGTGATTAACAGTTTTCAAAATCAAAATCTAAGAAATGAAGTTCAGCCATACAAGCACAGGGTATGTGTCGTAGTCCTCACTACGACCCATAGAAGGGACCCTCATAGTATTAACAATGTTGATTGAAATTCGATCAGGAAATGCAAAGGTAGATTATGAGAAGGCACTACAAGTCATATACTAGACTATGACTCATAGAGGTGGATCACAGTAGTGAAGTCAAAAGTGCCAAGTGCTGACAATAAAAGCCCGATTACGGCTCGTAAGTCTTTGTACGAGCCGTAACTATGGGTCGTAATAACTGTCGATCTTGATTTTAAAATTATTTTAAGGACCATTTTGTAAATAGTATAAATAGTATATGTTAGGATTTTCAAAGGGAAACAATTACATATATTTTTAGAAAGATTTTAGAGAGAGAAGCTCTTAGAATATTGTAGGGTTTTAGACTAGGGTTTGAATTTACAGACTTACTTTAGAGATTTGGAATCACTTGTAAATCAAGTTCATCATTCAAGCTTGTGATTCTAAGAAGGGTTTCCTTGTTGTTCATTTTTCTTGGGTAATTTCTCAACTCTATGTGTTTCATGCATTACTTGTTTTCTTGCCCAAGTCATGAGTAGCTAAACCCCCACAAATTTTGGGTGTTGCGGGAACCATGAGTAGGTAGCTGAATAATCCGAATTATCTGCACCTCTTGAGTTGGGTATTTCCATGTATTATTCATTTTCCTTTATTTTTCTTGTTGTTTAATAGTGGCCAATATTAAACCCTGCCTAGTGTCATGAAGTCCAAGATAGTGATGAATAGGAAAAGGAAATGGGTGAATTAATTTGATTGATGTGTTCTCATCTAATTAATCAATCTCAATAAATGAGTGGTTGACTAGGACAATAGGTGACCATTAGTTGGCACACTATGGTAGCCAGCCAAGTGCTATAGTGAAATGCGACCTTCACCTTCTCCTAAGGGTTGGAAGAACCTAAGTAATCATCCTGTATGCATGTACCAATTTGGGTTGTGTTATCTAAGGTGTTTGAGTTAGTGAATCATGGGAACACAAATTCCTAAGTTGCTATCCAATTTGATTGTATCTTTGCTTTGTTAGTATAGTTTTAATTTCGTATAAATCATTTCTAATCTCCCCCTTTAATTGAGAATAGAGTTAGTTGATGTTTGAAATGATTATTGGTGAATTAATTTGGGAAAACACCATATTCTCTTGGATTTGACCCTAACATATGGTTAGATTTTATATTTTACAATGATCGCTTTATCCTTAAAGTGAGAGGTACTATTTGAGCGTGATCACCAATAATGACGTTGTTGCCGGGGAATATAATGAAGCTTTGACTTGATTTCACTAATAGTTAATTTAAGTGTTGATTGCTCAATTCTCTTTTATTTTACTCTTGTTTTTGTTGTTGTTGTTTAGTTTCTCTTGCAGGGAGCCAACACAAGGAGCCAAGTCGGACACTTACCTCCAATTAATCTTGAGATCCATCGTGTTGCAAGGAGAATGACCCAAGAATACATAGATATTGCAGTTGATGGAGCCATGGATCGACATGATGATGATGTGGGTAGAGAGGAAAATCTACGACCAAGGGAAAGTAGGCCACACCATAGGGCTTTCAATGAGAATGCATATGGTTGGAATATCAGTTGAACCCCTATTGTCATGGATGTTACAGGTGCTATAGTGTTGCCACCACTACCAGGAGACACTAAATTCACAGTGTCAAGTGGGTTACTTCAAATGCTTCAGAATCGTGGTTTGTGAAATGACCCCCAAAGTGCCCGAAAATGTGCCTCAAAAGTGTTCAAAATAGTAATTTACATATATCTCAAAGTCTGTGCAATATTTAAAAAATTTGACTTCATATTCTTGTTCAGGGAAAAAATTAAGTTGGAAATGGGTAGAGAAAATGAATTGCAATTTCATTATTTCAAAAATTAATTTACAGTGTGTGGTGCACATTTATGGCACGACGCGCCTCTGTGTTATTTTGGTGCCCGTTTTTAAGTTCGGTCCAAGACTTTTGGGTCTTGGGCCTAAGCCTTGTCATACATGAACATACCTATACTTAGCCTTATTTCACCCTCATATCATCCAAGACATTCCTAAATACACTCCCAAACCCTTAGACAATATTTCATCTCCAAATTTCAAGTCCCAAAACTCATCCAGATTCTAAGGTTATAAATTCAAGCTTCAAGTCTCCATCTCCACTCTTCTTCAAGAATTCTCCAAACTAAGGTATGTGGGTTTCTTTCATGGGTCTGTTTTACCCATGATGCCTAAGCTTCCTTTTACTTAAACTTACATGATTTAAAGTTGATTTATTTATGGGTCTTATTTGTTATGAATATCACTGCACACTATGTTGGGGTTTTATGAAATTATGGTTGATTTAGCATGGTTTGAGCTCTGAATCTAAGATCTATTATGAGATTTAATGAAAGGTTTTGATGTATATTGCTTGAGGGTGTTACCAAGTATCTATTGATGGTTTTATATTGAATTTTGTAGCATGATTACACTCTCAAATTGTATGGTTTTACACTAGCATTATACTCCCAACAAGTGTTTGATAAAATGTCCGATTATTGATTCTTAAGTTGTTGAAAGCCTAATGCTTTGCATATGAGATATATGACCTTATGGTGTCGAAAGTGATATAATATTATGATGATTTCTTGAAAAGTAACCCTAGGGTTGCATGTTGACCATACCTTTTGAGGGGGTGCTTGCCTTGACCATTATGATGGAGGGTGTGAAGTCCATTAACATTGTTATGGGGTTGATACCTTGACCACTATAATGGAGGGTGTGAATTCTATTAACTTTGTTAAAGGGTTGATACCTTGACCACTATGATGGAGGGTGCAAAGTCCATTAACCTTGTTAAGGGGTTGATACCTTGACCACTATGATGAATGGTGTGAAGGTCATTAACCTTGTTAAGGGGTTGATACCTTGACCACTATGATAGTGGGTATGAATTCCTTTAACCATGTTAAGGGGTTGATACCTTGACCACTATGATGGAGGGTGTGAAGTCCATTAACCTTATTGAGGGGTTGATGCCTTGACCACTATGATGGAGGGCGTAAAGTCCATCTACCGATTGAAGGGTATATGCCTTGATCACCCACTAAGGGGGTACTGAGCTTTGTATTCCAAGTACTAGTATGCTTAGTCTATGATGATGGTCTCTTCTCATATATGTAATATATTCTATACAAGCATGATTTACTTCAAGCATTATTCATACATGTCATATTGTAATTATGTTATCTATTGCTCATTATTATGCTTTTTGATTATGTTGCCTATCTTTTGTTGCATTGCATCCCACATACATAGTATATTCAAAAGTACTAACACATACTCTATGCCTATATGATGTTACCATATAGGGACTGGAGCTCCATTTGGTCATCACCCTCCTCCACGTGGCTAGTGATTTCTAATCAACCTAGTTGGTGAGTCCTCCATTCCAAGGGCAATGACTTTGATCTTAGACTATGTATTAAGGCTCTCTCTTTTTATTTTATGTATGTTGACTATGAGAGTGAGCCTGGTTTCATGTCTTGGACCTCGCTAAATATCTATGTAGTAGAGGTGTTGTTGTATATGATGTGTAATTATGCTATGAGCATTGACTCTCTTGATTTTTATATTATGGGAGGTTCCTGTTAGTCCCTTTACCCTTATTTCTATTCTATCAATGCTATTTAATTGCTTCTGTGACCAAGGATGTGTAATGATATCCTAATAGACTTGTTTGGGGTTTCTTTGGGTTCCCCATTTGTCATGTCACATCCAGGCCCTAGTTTGGATCATGACAAAGAGCACTAGGTTTTAGATCCTTGGAGTCCAACACACCACGTCGATTAGAGTCTTATTCATAGTTGTGTTATGCACCACAACTATGAGGAGAAGGCTATGATATATTCTGTTAGATGTTTCCCTTTTTCATGTTCTAAGTCATGCTATAGAGTTGAAGTAAGTTTCCCCTAACAATTGTTCTTTGCCATGCTAGTTGGTCATGCCTAACATAAGAGTAAGAAGAGCCTGTACTCTCGAGGAACTACTAGCTCCTCCCACTCCTCAAGCTCCTTAAGATGGGGGATCGAGTCATGAAATATTTTAGGATCCTCTCACTTTGCTAGCCTAAGTCATGGCTAATCAAGTCAACCAAGAGGCCCAAGCTCCTACTCCGGTATCTAGGATAAGGGACTTGATGAGGATGAATCCACCAGAGTTTTATGGTTCAAAGATGGATAAGGACCCTTAAGAGTTCATTGATGAGGTTTATAAAGTGTTGGCTATCATGGGTGTGAGATCATAAGAGTAGGCGGAGTTGGTGACTTACTAACTCAAGGGGGTGGCACAAATATGGTTTACTCAAAAGATGAAAGAGAAGGGGAACAGTAATGTGGTGCTATGGGAGGAGCCTAAGGTGGCCTTTCTTAGCTGGTTCTTCCCTCTTGAGCTTAGGGAGGCTAAGATGATGGAGTTCATGAATTTGAAGCAAGGGTCAGTGAGTGTGACGGAGAATGCCCTCAGGTTTAGGGTTAATGATCTAGAAGTGGATTTTAATATCCGCCAGTCTATGAAGCACCCCTATGAACTCAAAAGCGTGGTTTAGGCTATTGAGGCATTTTGATGATTCAAGATGACTAAGTCATGCCACAATATTAAATAAGCCGCTTCATAGGAGGCAACCTAAGTAATTTCCATGTTATTTGCTTATTTTGAATTTATTTTTGTTGTGTAAAGTTTTAGGTAGTGGCTTGATTGTGGTTTGATTTTCTCTTTTAAGACATTGAATCCGTTATTTGGATAATGGTATATTTTGCGATCAAGGTTTGCTGGTATTAAACAAGTGCAGAAATTTTCTAGAAATAGCATTGTAAGCAACCTCTATGACAAGGCCTACGAGTCGTAATGTGCACTATGACTTGTTGTCATGCCTTGTAGAGGATAACAATGAAGACTAAAGTTGGCACTACCACTATGAGCCAACTTTATGATTCGTTGTCCAAGCTACGAGTCATAAATGGGGTTAGTAGTTCCCAAGTATGATTCCAAAAATTTTCATAGTATTGGGCCTCCTACGAAACCATTACCTAGTGGTCATAGTTAGAGCTACGACCCATAGTGGGGGTTTCATAGACCTGACTCAGAATTTTTAAAGTCGGCCTGATGAGAATATAAGGGGTCAAAATTCATTCTGACCCCAAATTAAAACCCTAATACTCCTATTTTGTTTCCAAAATTTCCCCTAACTATTCTGGTCGTATTTCTGGTGGATTTTTGGTGTGCCCACATCATTTTTTGGCAAGTTCAGTCCAATATCTAGGGTTTTTGCTCCCTTCTTTCTCGTTTTAGTCATCCCTTATCATTTTCTCTTGAGGTATATTTCTTAGTTAAATTTCATACACAATATATACTGTCCTTTGAACTTCTTGAATGAATTTAGGATTGCGATTGTTACTAAGAGTATTCATAGGGATAATTAATGCCTTTGAAAGAGAATTAGGGTGTTTAATGATTAGAATTCATTGAAATTGCCCATAGCTGTAAAACTTACCCTTGTTACTTAGTTTTGATGATCATGCCTTGCTATGTGTGTTGATTAATTTCATGAAATGGGGTTTTGATGGTTAGCTGATTTACTAAATCATGGTATCATGAATTGTCATTTGGGTATTGTGATTTTACTGAAAATGGTAGTTTGAGTGAATTCTTGTTGTGCTTCTAAACCCAATCCCCTTAACATTCATGTATGAGATGAATGATTTTGTATTAGTTATGGAAATGATAATATGAATGTTCTTCAATGTTATGGAGGGTTGATTTTTGATTTTGTATTGTTGGGTGTGATTTTGGTTAGGTTGATAAATAGAATATCATGACTAGGGTTTGTATCATGGTGTGCTTGATGTGTAGATTGAGAAATTTCTTCGATGTTGTTTAGATTATTGATCTTTTGTGGTTTGAAGTCCGTGTGTTGATGTTATAGGTACCTCTGGTGCCTATGATTTTCTACTACAAGGGCCTCTTACGACTTATAAAAGGATCTACGGGCCGTAGTTGCCCCTTGTAGGGAATAATAGTGGCCTAAGGATGCTTAACACTTACCATATGAGATCAACCTATGGGTCGTAATGCCCACTACGAACCATAGTAGGGTCTCGTGAACTTGCCCTATGTTAAATTTAGTCACTAAAATTTGGTACAACCCCAGTCTATGACCTTAGCCACGACTATGAGTCATAACTGATCCTCATACATAATTTCAGTATAAACTTTTGCTAGGTACCTGTGGATTACGAGACCATAATACAACTCATAGTATTCACTACAAGTCGTACCATGGCCTCATGCCTGCAACCTGCAACTAATACAGTGTTTATTTTGATGTGTGTTTTCCTTTTGCTTTTATTTCTTTCTGTTCTTTTATCCATTTTATGGTTTGTCCAGAAAATTTGGTGCTAATTATGGGTTTATGATGATAATTTCAAGTATAATGGCTCCCAAAAATAGGAACGCTGCTAGCTAGGCCTTCCACAGGGGGCTTAGAGATCAAGATTCAGATGTCGAACAGTTAGATGGGTCAAATGAGATCCATCCTATCTGGATTGACCCTAAGGCACAGATGCCTCAAACTATAGCTTGTACTGCTCGAACCCCAGTGCAAGTTGAGAGTACCTCCCAGTCTGACGAGAAGGGAAGTGAAGATTGGTCTGAGTAAGATGATGTGCCCCAGGACAGAGTAGCAATCCAGTCTTTGGTTGGCCCATGTATTTCACTGATTCTCTACAAAATTGATAGGGGATCATGGGCATGGAGACCATATATAGACAGGGGCTAGAGGCTAAGTGCCAGGGGAGGCCCATAAGATAATTTTACCAGGAGCCGCAGTTAGTAGATTCAGCCCTGAGCCATGTCCCTGTATTGGAGGCCAAGATAGATCGTCATGGGTTTAGGAAGCTAGGCAAGTACGCTTCACTTTTAGTTCAAGATTTCTATGCAGCTTATGCCACTACTATTCTTCGAGATCTTCCCAAGGGGAAGAAGGCTATTGAGCAACCTCAACTTCGGGAGGTATTAGTGTGAGGCCAATGAGTGGAGATCTCTGAGGAGACAATCTGCATTATACAGTTTGGGCCTACTTACAAAGCATCTGAGTCCATAGTCGAGTATGATAGTTGGATAGATAAGATGAGATGGGCTGTGATTGGAAAGAACGTGGGTAAGAAGACCGAGCTACTGTGATGTTTGGCCAGCTAGATAGCAGAGAGTGGCCCGGAGCCTACATAGGTCACTACACACACAACCCATCGTGAAGTCATCTCTTTCCTTCCCCGCCAAATTTTGGTGGGCTATCATTCGAGCTCGCATCCGACTTATGTTTAAAGATAATGTCATCACATTGGAGCGAGCGGTAATATGCTAGCTATGATATTGATTGGGTCCATGTGATGGCCCAGTAGATTCATGGGTTAGCACTTCGAGGAACGTATGTATACCATTTCTGATCCTGATCCACAAATTATGCATGGAGGCTAGGGGCCGAGTCTCCCTCCATCTTGATCTACACGTCGAGGGCCTCTACACCATTGATCCTAGCCTGATCAAGGCTAATAAGAACTCGGTGGCTCTCCAGCGAGCAGCACCTCCTCCTGTACCCGAGCCTTTTGCTCCTTAGCAACTTATAGAGTGTTCGACTGAGCTACCACTATTACTCCAACTGCACTAGAGCAGCCTGCAGCAGCCGACATCGAGATGGGTCCCTCCACAATCATCCATGCACCAAAGCATTTACATCTTAGGTTCCTTCTGCAGACATTCCTATTATGTCTACTATTGTTTTTAGGTTATGGTTCGCAGACTATCTAGGATTGAGGCCCAGCTAGCTCAGTTGATACAACAGATCAAGCCTTGGGTCTAGCAGACAGTTCAGGCATCCGAGGAGAGATCCAAGGTGTTCACCATTTCAGTTAAGTATTAGAGGATTGCTTTGGTGGATTCCTGGGTTAATGTTATCACGACCCAACCCCGTGAGCTGTGACTAGGGCCCGAATGGGGCCCCCAAAAATGATCAAAACACCGAATTACAAACAGATGACTTATATTTACCAAAAAAAAGAAAAAGTTGATAAAGTTTCCTTTATTTTACAAACTATCTAAAATAATCCTGCACTCAGAAAATACCAGCAAATGCGATGTAGAGCCAACAGAACATCATATATATATATATATATATATGCGAACCAACAAGGCTGCCATGGCTGGTAAAGCCGCGCAATATACCCATCATATAGATCGAATCATACAGACTGGGCACAACCCATCCATATATATCCATAAACCTCTAAACAGACTGACAGAATCATAGGACGGGACAGGGCCTCGCCATACCCCGAAGTAAATATATACAATCCAGCAAACGAGTATATACCAAAGGTAGGCTATGAAGTAGGGGGAGCACTCCAAATAGCAGAAGGGATCCTAAACCAGTGGATCACCAAACTATTTTTTGGTACCTGCGGGCATGAAATGCGGCCCCCAACGAAGGGGTCAATACAAAATATGTATTGAATATGCAAAGCAGAGGATATAGAACATAAATCTGAGTGATAATCGAAAGAAAAGTGTGGAAGGCGAAAGCATATCCAAAAATATTAACATGTTTACTTTCAAAATACAAATCATGCATAGGGCACAGGAACAATGGTCTCCCATCCATCAATGGCGTCATAACATAGCATAACACCAAAAAGTTTCAAATCTCTGAATCCCCATCACATATCACATCAAAGAAATAGCATAAACGAACCGAACGTTAAATATCACTGTCCCCATACTCACCCAAACATAGAATATCACCAAACACCGCATAATATACAAGTGAGCTAGGTGTTACGTATCGCCGTCCCTATACTCACCCAAACATAGAATATCACCAAACACCGCATAATATACAAGTGAGCTAGGTGTTACGTATCGCCGTCCCTATACTCACCCAAACACAGCATAATACCAGAGTATATCATAATACGCACGACAATCAATCAACTTGAGAACTGGCGAATGATATCATAATAGGCACAAGCGAAGTAGTGAGTAATCATATGCATACAATCCTTGTCATAAATCCAAAAGTAGTCATATTTGAAACTGGAAGAACTATTTTTTATAAATTCTTTCAAAAGTTACTAAAATTACATAAAATGGAATCATGGGACCCACAGACAGGTGGAGACCTGAACTGCCCCAACTTACGAAGAATATACTCATCCTACGTCATACAAACTCCTATATAAAAAGGCATCGCGAGACCCACAGACGGGTGGAGACCCGAACTGGCCCAACTTACGGAGAACATACTCATCCTAGATGATACAAACCCCTACAAAGAATTTCAAAGCAATCCGAGCCTTTCTATAAAAGTTATGGACGTTTGTAGTTTTAAAACCATTAAAGAATAACTTCTTTCAAAACTAATCGAATTTCATATATCCCTTGCAACTTACAAATTCCAAAGACATAAGAATCAAAGTTATGATAAATCAACACAAGAATACCAAGAAACCAATACGGGCCATACACGTGCTCGGATTGTGAGAATAGTTTCCTCGAGGCTATTAGCTAAAGACCTTTTGGGCATTAAATTCCAACTTTGCCCTTAATTCTATTAAAATTTTGGTAGCATTTCCCCTGAAAGTAGGCTACCCCGAGAATTTAACTCGGCCACATTAATCAACAACAACAACAGCCAATCCGAAAAGCAATACCACAATAATAGCTCTCTTTTTCATCGTTCAACAACATTCATGAATTCGATTCAATGGCTTACCTTTAAGCAAATATCAATGTTTTTACATTCAAATACTAACCCAAATTCATACTAACAATATTTAAAGACATTCTAAGCATTTCATATAACACTTCCAACAATCCAAAATTTTCTTCAATCATGTCAATTCTGAAGCTTTTCCCCTTTTTATAGCACCCAATTCACCAAAATCTATTCAAATATAGCATCATAATTATATAACGAATCTAACGACACTAAAATTAATAAATTCAGGTGAAAAGGGTAAAATGGTCCAAAAATTTTGTCATCGAAAAATACTGTCAGAATCTAGAAATTTTTACATGAAAATGTTCCCCAAGTGATAAGAAATTCAGTAGCGAAAACTGTTTCAAAAATAGAGCTAACATGAGGGAGAAATTGCATGTTAAAGTTTTCAGAAATATCAAAACACAACAGCAAAACCAACAATTTTTACCTCGAACGACATACCAAAACCAATTTCTGAAGCTCCCACGTTGTTCTCCTCAGAAAAATATACAACTTAGCCTTTTGAATCACTCCAATCAGACCAAAAATGAGAGAAAAATGGAGTTGAAGTTGGGGGAAGGTTTGAACGTTTTCTGAAAAAAAAATCTGCAGCTTTATCACGTTAGAACCTGGTCTGCCACATGACAACACCTCATCTTAATTTTTTTCACCAACCTCTCAAACTTATATTCGATGCTCCGACCTCATCCAAAGTTGAAAAAATACAATCCATATATGAAATCTTATTGGAAACAACATTCCGGACTAAATGGTGTAGTCAAAATTTCCAACGGAAATCGTTTTATGCCAATATAGGTCCCACTTCTCATTATAAAAATCTATCGATAGGTCAAAAAATATACGAAAGCCCCGAGACTGAACAAAAGGTCCTCCTAGCCCAAATTCAACATTCTAGATCTAATGGAGCTATCAAAATTTACAATTGAAGCCTCCTTGACCCAAAGCCTGAGAAAACCCATTTAAGCTAGTTTCGGACTCAAAAACTCAAAATACTCTCAGAAGCTCTAAAAATTGCAGCAAAACTATTTCTAGTGTTAGTTTGACCACTTGAAGCAGCTGAAATTTTCAGAATTCTAATTCGAGCTTTCGAACCCCAAATGTTGACCAAAGTCAAACTCTAGCTTCGATAACAACTAAAAATACAACTTCTAACCTAAAATGTCCATTTTAACTCCAAATTAAATTCTACAAGTTCCCCTAGAGCATACTTTGCATTCTAGAACTGATGGAATCGACAAAACGATGACCCGACAATTGAAACTCAAAATGGCCAGAAAACTCAAATTTTCCAACTTCCAATTAATTTCAATTTTGGTCCCGAATTTTCCCAATTATTTCAATGCATGAAATATGGGTTCTAACAAATGCCTTTGAGGCTAGAGTTTAGAAGAAACTAGACAGGACCCAGCCGGCAGACATGTCTGCCTTTCAGCAGGAGTTTGCGAAGTTCAAGGCTGACTTGATTGGATCACTAGCAGCCCCGATCACAGGTCTAGAGTAGGCACCTGAAGATGAGGGCTTATTGGATCTATTTGCTTCTAAAGATCCATCATATACTTCCGAGATGAAACACATAGAGGAGACTGATGTAGAGTCATAGCCTAAGTGGCAAAAGACCTTCAAGAAGAATAAGGAGTTGGAGGAGCAGATCATGGAGTTTGTCTTCCAGAGATCAAGGGAAGAAGAGGAGTAGAGGAGAGCTCTGAAGTTTGAGATACTGTAGGGAGTTGCCTCATCAAGCACAGTTGTCGCCCAGACTACTCCAGAGGAGAGAGCTGCTCATGACAAGTCAGATGCCGGTGCTGGACCACCACTTGATGTTTGCTATTTTTGACCCCCTATTTTTATCTTGTTTTTGTTATGTACCTTTAAGGATAAAGTACATTTTTTTGGTGCGGTGTGGGTAATTATGGACCAGGGTGAAGTCTTAGTAGCCTTTAGTCCATAACTATCCTAGTTTTTTATATCCCAAGGGTTTCTTACTGTGTTCTTTTATCTTGTGGATTATTTTTATTTTTATATTGAACCAACATATTTTATGTGTTTTGGATAATTTGTTTGGTATATGGTGATTAAACTTTTAGCCTGTACATTATTTTGAATGGTTTTATGAAATGTTTTGGAAAATTGATACCTGAGAAATTTTTGGGATAATTGGTTATTTTTGCAATCATGCATCTGTGAATGGTTTAGAATTGTTTGTTCTGACTAAGCAAATGCAAGTTGATGCTTGAAGCATGATCAGTGACTCTATGTTGCCTATGTATGCAATGTCATGCATGTGTGAACTAAATTTGTTGTGTTCGTTGATCATTTACTAATTCAAAACTTGCCTTGCTACTCTGAGTTGGACTGGAGATTGTGTGGATTAGGAAGGGATCTTAGGACATTGTTCTTTAATTTAGTCTACTCTTACCTAAATAACCTACCAAATGAAGGATTTTGCCCCTTGTTCCAAATATTTGAGCCATACATGTACTTTTTATTTCTTAATACCTAGCTAGCCTATCCTTATCTAGTGAAATACCCTGATATTGGCAATGATCTATCCTTGAACATTGTGAACCTTGATTTAGGTAAACAACCTAAGTTGAGGGTGGCTACCAAAAGTAGCCCTGGTTTGGGGATTGGATATTGTGTACTTTACCTTAGGCTAAAAACCTATGTTAAGAGTGGCCTATGTTGTTGTATATAGGTAAAAATAAGGTGAGGAATTCGAAATAAAAGAAAGAATAGAAAGTCATGTACCAGATGAGAGAAAAGAGAAAAAGATGGCTTAGTATGAATTGAAAAAGAAAAATGAGTTTTAAAAGAAGGCACTAACTGAAAAATGAAGAGAAAATACTCGAAAAGCTTGAAAATAAGGAGTAAGGGAGAACTATTTAAGAATGGTTGAGTTGTTTAGGTGAAAGTGTTGAAAAACGTAGTTCAAGGTTGGCCTTTAGTCACTAATTACCCAAAATGGCACACCAAAGCCCCATGGACCTACGTTATAAGCCTATGAAGTACTAATGTGATCCTAATTGAATCAGTCAACCATTTAGGTTATTAGTATATGGGCAAGGTTATCGTATTGGTTATCATGGATAACTCTTATTTATGAGAGTGTATATGTTTGCACAATCCCTTGAACAACTTTGAAGGCATATTGAGTTAAAAATGATATCTTCTTATCTATGAGGGAATTTGCATTGCATGGTTAGCATTTGACTAGTTTAGTGATTGTAAATTGTTGATACTCCTTAACTTGTCATAGTTGGATTCACAAATACATCAATGTGTTATGGTTTGCTTAGTAGTTACATAATCATGTTTTGAAAATGCTAGTATGGGTACCTGAGTTGAAATATAGCAAGGTATATGACAGTACGATGATTGCTATGTATTGCTCATTATCTATCTAGATTGAGTGGTCACTTGAAGACAAGCAACAATTTTAAGTTGAGGGTGTTGATGTGTTATCAAAATACAATATATTTGGTGCCAAAAAATAAGGGATTTTGTGTGTTCTCAATGCGATTTTTTATCCTTTTTATGTGCTTTGTGTTTATTTTTGTAGAAAATACAGGTTGGCCTTATTTTAGAGAAAAGTAGCATATTTTGTTCAATTTAAGGATCTATGAGACCCACTACGAGCCGCAGCCTAAACTACGCGTCATAGTGGATGATCATAGCGATTAACAGTTTCCGAAATCAAACTATGAGAAATTGAAGTTCAGCCATACGAGTGCAGGTTCGAGTCGTAGTCCTCACTATGACTTGTAGAAGGGGGCCTCATAGTGATTAAAAGTGTTAATTGAAATTTGATCAAGAAACGCAAAGGTGGATTATGAGAAGGCACTACGAGTTGTATACCAGACTATGACTCGCAAAGGCGGATCATAGTAATGAAGTGCAAAATGCCATGTGCTAACAATAAATGCCCAATTACGGCTTGTAGGTCTCCCTACGAGCCATAACTATGAGTTGTAACAGCTACCGATCTGGATTTTTAAATTATTTTAAAGACCATTTTGTAATTGTATAAATACTATATGTTAGGATTTTTAAAGGGAGACAATTACACAGATTTTAAGAGAGATTTTAGAGAGACATGCTCTTAGAGTATTTTAGGGTTTTAGACTAGAGTTTCAATTTTGAGACTCACTTTGGAGATTTGGAATCACTTGTAAATCAATTCATCATTCAATCTTCTGATTCTAAGAAGGGTTTCCTTGTTCTTCATTTTTCTTGGGTAATTTCTCAATTGTGTGTTTCATTTATTATTTGTTTTCTTGCCCAAGTCATGAGTAGCTAAACCCACATAACTTGGGTGTTACGAGAACCATGAGTAGCTAGCTTAATAACCATGATTATCTGCACCTCTTGAGTTAGCTATTTGGATGTATTGCCTATTTTCCTTCATTTTGCTTGTTGTTTAATGGTGGCCAACATTAAACCCCACCTAGTGTCATGATCCGACCAAGGTAGTGATGAATAGAAAAATGAAATGGGTGATATAATTTGATTGATGTGTTGTCATCTAATAAACCAAGTCCGACCAAGGAAAGGTTGATTGGGAGAATAAGTAACAGTTAGTTGGAACACTATGGTAGCCAGCCAAGCGCTATAGTGAAATTCAACCTTCACCTTTGCCCAAGGGTTGAAAGAACATATGTTATCATCCTACATACAATGTCCCATTTTATGTTGTGTTATCCAGGGCGTTTGTGTTAGTAAATCATAGAGAACATAATTTTCCAAGTTGTTCTCTGATTTGATTGTCAATTTGCTTTGTTAGTATAATTTAAATTTCCTATAAATCATTTCAAATTCCTCCCCCCTTTAATTGAGAATATACTTAATTGATGTTTGAAACAATTACTGGAATCATGTGGCAAAACCACGTATTCCCTTGGGATTAGACCCTAACATATGGTTAGGTTTTATATTTGACAACAATCAGTTTATCCTAAAAGTGAGAGGTACTGTTTGAGCGTGATCAATAACTTATCTATCATCTACATCCTATCTACTCAGAGTATTATCTAGGCCTATTTGAGAGTTTCTCTAGTCGACAACCATCATCAATGAGCAGCTGATGATAAAATGAAGCGATGTCATTGCCATATCCATCTAATACCCTGCCGGGAGTATGGGACATCCCATCAGTGGATCTAAGTTTAGTAACATTAAGTCCTTATTTTGGGACAATAGGAAACATTTGATTTTACGATTCAATCCTCCCCTACGCGAGCTACATAGTTATTTAATTTGAGTTGGACTTACTCTTACTCAATTAGGTGCTCAACACTCCTCCCAAGATTCAATATACTCATAAGATATCAAACCTATGGTTAACTCAGTCATCTAGTCTCATTGGACATTTGTCAACTCAATTCATCGCATCAACCATTGACTCCTCAGTTACATCATTTTAAAGTTCAACTCCTAACTCATAAGGACCCTATCATGCATTATTCTAACTCATATCACTTAGGAAAACAAACGTAGAGTTAAAGAATTTAGGGATTCCATATACTCTTTAAGCTCAAATTATGCTCATGCATGCTCATTTAAGAGAAACATGTGAAAATAACAAGAATTCACACTAGGGTTTATATAGTAAGGTAAAATCATCAAATTCAAGTAATTAAATCATAAAATAGTAATTCCTACAAGATTATGTAGAAATACATTAGATTTTAAGAAAAGGCTTTCAAGAAACATTCATGGAGACTCAATTTACTCACATCACCATCAATCCGGGTTATGGGGCACATGGAAGAACAGAATCCATGTTTTGTTAGCCTTATATACCTAGAGTGTTTGAACCTTGAACTAGCTTCAAAGGATTCATAAGATTGCCTTCAAAGCCTAGCCCTTTTTGCTCTCTTGAAACCATACTTCTACGTTTGAGAGAATGTTTCAGCGTAAAAAGATTGATTTGACATGTTTAGGGTTTTATTTATGTGTAAAAATATTAATTTTAGGCTTTGAAAGGGTGAGAAAAGACCAAATTAACTTTTTAAAAAGCTTTAGAACCTGTCTATGGGCCTATTTATGGCTCATACTAACTTCCATGACCCATAGCAACCTTTTCATAAACTTTTGGATGCTATTCGGGGTCTCTGGATAACTTTCATGAGCCTAATCTATGGCTCGTAAAATATTCTATGACCATAGAATGGTTCGTAGAATCTGGGACCAAAACTTGAAGTTTCAGGGCTTTTTACCATAAGTTTACAAATGGCTCGAACTTCATTCTACGACCCGTAATAAGTTTCATAGAACAACTCTGCACCTGGCAGTCTCCAGTAAAACGGCCATAATGTTTGACTCTGAACTTAAATGAGATAAGAATAGTTGTGTTGATAAGCCAATTCAAATATCTTTCACTTGGTATGTCATGGGATATCTAGTTCTTGGTGATCTAAGAGTTATTATCATTTAAAGTTGACCCTTGCATAATCCAACACTAGAAACTCAATTTATAGGGATGTTTTTGAACTCAACTGAGTACTAGAGGCTTCTTAGGGCCCTAATAGACTTCCCACATATAAGAATAAAGCTTGAAACATAGGAATATGTGATGATAGAATTTTGGGGTGTCATAAAAGAAATGATCAACAAAGCATTCTCAAATTCCTCCCACATGATTGGCTCAACATCCTCACCTCGACCGTCGTCCTATTCTCTGTACTAGACATTCACCATATCCTTAAGTTGATTGAAAACAAGTTCAATTCCCTTAGTCTTAGTTTCATGCATGTCTTTAACACTTTTCATAGTTCATAAATACGATTCTGGGGTCTTTCTCAAACATAGACCTTGTGAAGACTTGTGGGTTCTGGTTAGTAGATGGTGACTCAGAAAACTCTGTACTGACAGTCTATAGTAAAATGGAATGCTTAGGAGGCATGATCTGCAAACGTGTAAGTACGAGTTAGGTAGGCATATTTATAGAGTTGGATCTATTACACGAACTTAGAGTACAAAAGAAGTCAGGCAATTCAATGTCTTATAACCTTCTAATAATTAGTGTGGTGCACAACATACCCATAAACAAGACTTTATTATACATGGCTTCATAGACACCCTAGGAGTCTTAAAATTTGTGCTTTATTACCAAGTTTATCATGGTTTGGGAGGTTACGCTAGACATAGCCAACACTTAGAAAGCATTACTAATTCCCAAACAAACCACATGGCCTAATCACGTAATCAATCATTCAATGGAAAACACAATTTAGAAGCAGTAGGAGAAGTCTAGTAGACTAATCAACCAACACTGAATGAAATAATAATCCAAACCAACAATCTAATTCCAAATCAGTTTCTAACATAGGAATAATCTAGCTTGGATTGGTCAAGTAAAGAAGAACATAACACAATCCATCTCTGTCTATGAAGCCTCTAACTCCAAAATCCAGATGATGCCAATGATAGATCCATGGCTACCTCTAAGAAAAGGAATACTCAAGAATAGCACTAAAGGTATAATAGAAAATAAACTAGCTCCAAAAGCTAGGACGTCTCATGCACTACTATGAGAAAATGGAATGGATCTCAATGGAGCACTTATTGATAATCTCTAGCACTTGTATCTGTATTAAGAAATGATGCAGCGTCGAGTGGTGTTAGTACATGGAATATATTGTGTATAAAATATAAACTCAACATGTACTCAAATCTAGATAATGATGAAACTCAGTGAAGGTCACAAAGACATAAGAATATACAATCTAATCCATTCACATCAAGTAGTAATACATCCTAAGTTAGGAGTTTCTCTAATCAACAACCACCACCTATGAGTGAGTTATGATACAATTGTGCAATGTTGTTACCACATCCATTCAATACCTTTCTAGGGTAAAAGACATCTCATCAGTGGAATTCACAATCAAATAAAATGAAGTCCTCTTTTGGCACAACAGGGAAATATCTGATTTTGCAGTTCAATCCTCCTTTATGCTGCCTATTTAGTTATTGATTTTGAAATATTATTTACTATAACTCAATTGGAAGCTCAATACTCCTCCAAACACTCAATATGCACATAATACTTCAAGTTAATATCTTTGATTAATTCATTCAATTGGTCTCATTAGACACTTATCAAACTCAATTCATCATATCATTCATTAACTCTTTAGTTAGGATTATTTATTCGGAAATAATCCATGACTCATCTAGACTCTGCATCATCCTTCATTCAAACTCAATATATTCATGTACAAAAGATAGAGTTAAAATATTTCTAATTCTTATAGGCTTTTCAGGCTCAAGTATACCTATTAAAGTGCAACATATAATAAATGCAAGAATTTAACCTAGGGTTTATACAAAAGTATAATAATCTATTACAAGTGTTTAATTCATAAAAACAATTATTCATGCAAGGTTATTAGAAGTATACTAGAATTTAAGAAAAAATGTCAAGAAAACATTCATGAAAAAGTCAAATCCTTCATAATTCAATAAATCCTATCTGTTGGACACATGGAAGAATGTACTCTATGTTTTCAGTTATCTTTACATCCCTGTGAGATTTAATTCCACAATAGATGGGAAGAATTCACTAGATTCTCTTGAAACTCTAGTTTTTTCTCCCCTTGAAACGTTGCTCTAAATCTGAAAATGTGCTTTAGTGTAAAAAGATTGAATAATTATATTTAGCGACTTAATTAGGTGTAAAACCATAAAGTTTAGGCTTTGAAAAGGTGGGAAAAGACCAAAATAACCCTTTTCAAAATGTTGCCTAGGTGGTCTACTAGTTAATTGAGGGCCCATAAAATCTTCAACGGACCATAGAAACCCATTCATAAAATATAATTAATTTTAGGATCTTTGGATCCATCTTACCAGCCCAAACTATGGCCCATAGAAGCATCTACGACCCGTAGTTGAGACCATAATGTTTGGGACTCCAAAACAGACTCAGAAAAGCTTTTTACGAAGCAAAGTTTATGGGTAGTCAACCTATCTACAATCATAATTAAGGGTTAGTAGATGGTGACTCAGAAAACTCTGTACTGACAGTCTATAGTAAAATAGTTGAAACGCCCCAAAAAGTGCTCGAAAAAGTGCCTCTAAAATGCACATAATCATAATTTCTATATATCTCAAAATTCATGCGTGATATTGAAAATATAACTTTATATTCGTGATTAGGAGTAAAATTGAGTAGGGAATGGGTAACACCAATTTTTAAGCAACCACAACAAAATTTCATTTGCTAAAAAAATTCTTATCCAGTGTCAATCTGCGCCCAGGGCGCAACGTGCCAAGGGCGTAGAGATATGTACTTTTGTGGCTAGTTTCACTTTTTCGTCCTAAGGCTTTGGGGTCTTGGACCCATTCCCTCCTATGTGTAAAAACACATATATTTAGTTATTTTTTTAACCTTATGGCACTCAAGACACTTTCAAAACCCTCATTAACACTTAGCCAAATATTTCATCCAAATTCAACTGTTCCAAACTCATAATATGTTGAGTGTCAAGTGACTTTATTATGATGAAAGTAATGTGTGTATGTGATGAATTCATGAAAAGTATCTATGGTGTTGTAAGTTGACCACACCTTGTTGGGGGTGCTAAGCTCAACCACTTTGTTGAAGGGGTGTTAAGCCTTAATCACCTTGTCCGGGGGTGTTAAGACCGTACTATCTTATTGAGGTGTAAATACCTCAATCACCTTGTCGGGGGAAGGCAAACCTGTACTACCTTATTAAGGGGTAAATACCTCCCTCGCCTTGTCGGGGGGTGGAAAGCCCGTACTACCATGTTGAGGGGTATGTACCTTAATCACATTCTCGGGGGATGGCAATCCCATACTACATTTTTAAGGGGTATGTACCTCAATCACCTTCCAAGGGGTTGGCAAGCCTTGGAGTTTAAGTAAAGCTTACTTTGGCTGTGTGAATGTGGTCTCTTCTTACACATGTATTATGTTTCATACAAGTGTGTTTTACTTCAAGCATTGATCATGCTTATGATTATGCATTTTGACTATATGCCTATCTCTTGTTGCATTGCATCCTATATACTTAGTACAGTCAAATGTACTAACACATACTTTATGCCAAAATGATGTTACCATGTAAGAACCAGAGTTCCTCACGAGCATCCTTCACGTGGCTAGATTTGACATCTTAAAGATAAGCTTTGGTGAGTCCTCATGTTTGGGGACACTAGCTATGTTACTCTTGCTTATGTCATTCCTTTATGTTAAACTTTAGTATGATGAGAGTAAGCCTGGAAAGTGTCATGGCCCTCGCCCAATCTATGCTAGAAGAGTTGTTGGACAAGTGGTGTAATTAAGCTATGAATTTGACTCTTGAATATCGTACGTTTTATGCTATCAAAAACTTCCCTTAGTCCCATTATCCTTATTTATACTCTCTTGTTGTGGTTTAATTGCTTCAGCGACCAAGGATGTGTAAATGGTATGCTAAGAGGCTTATTTGGGGTACCTTCGGGTTCCCATTCACCGTGTCACGTCTAGGCTCTATGCTGGGGTCATGACAAATTTAGTATCAGAGCACTAGGTTGTTAATAGTCTTCGGAATCCAATACACCTCATCTATTAAAGTCATGTTCATAGTTGTGAAGTGCAGCACATCAATGAGTAAGAGATTATGAGGCATTTTAGGAAATGTTTCTCTTCTTCATGGTCCATGTCGTGCTATAGAAGTTATGGTAAGGCTTTTCCAATAACCAATGTTCTTTACTATGCTAGATCATGCCTATTCCAAGAGGATGACTAAGGAGAGCTCGTTCACTGGAGGAATAACCAACCCCTCTTGCTCATCAAGCTTATCAAGATAGGGGAGTAGCCTATCAAGAGTTTTCGGATGCTATTACCATGCTAGCCTATGCCATGACTAATCAACTCAACTAAGGGGCCCAAGCCCCTCATGCTCCTACTCCAGCCTCTAGGGTGAGGGATTATAAAATAATGAACCCACCAGAGTTCAATGGGTCTAAAGTAGATAAGGATCCTCAATAATTTATTGATGAGGTGTACAAGGTGTTGTCTATTATGGGTGTTAGATCAGAGGAGAAAGTGGAGATGGCGGCCTACCAACTCAAGGGGGTGGCTAAAATTTGGTTAACCCATTGGAAGATGGAGAAAGGGAATAACAATGTCATCCTTTGGGAAGAGTTCAAGGTGGTAGTTCTCTATCGGTTCTTCCCTATTGAGGTATGAAAGGCGAAAATGATGGAATTTATGAATCTAAAGCAAGGGTCGGTGAGTATGAGGGAGTATGTCCTCAACTTTAATGAACTCTCCAAATATTCTCCACAATTTGTGGCTAAGCCAAGGTGTAGGAATATATGATGGGTGTTTTCGACTTGATAAATGAAGAATGTTGTGCCGCCATATTGATAGGTGATATGGACTTATCACGCCTTATGACTTATGTCAAGCAATTAGAGGGGGAAAATTTTAGAAAGAGGAGGATGGGTAAGGCTAACAGGGCCCATATTGAAGGTGGATTCCAAAATCCTAAGGGTTGCCAGTTTCCTCAAGGCCACAAGTTCCAATCCGAAGGGTCTTCTAACACTCCTAATAGATGGTTTGCTAATGATAATGAAAGATTCCAAGGTGAAAGTGGTGTGGTGCCTAACCCCATGTGTTAAAGGTGTGGTAGAGGCCATAATAGCCCATGTTTGAGGAACACTAATGCTTGTTATGGTTGTGAGGAAGTAGGGCATAAGATTATTGATTGTCCTCATATTCAAAATAAGGGTCGAGATGTCTATCCACAAGGTGAAGGTGTAAATGCGGGTCCTAGAGAAGAGGAGGCCAACAAGATGGTAGAGGAGGCCAATAAGGGGGTGCTTCAAGGAAAAATCAGTTCTATGCTCTTTAAGGGAGACAACAGGTAGATGAGGTGGTTGATGTCATCACCGACATATTAAAAGTCATTGATTTTGATATGTATCCATTGATAGACCTGGGTGCCACTCTTTCTTTTATGACTCCTTTTGTTGCCAAAAGCCATCATGTTAAACCTAAATTAATGTGTGAGCTATATGAAGTGTCTACTCCCGTTGGTGCATCCATTGTTGCTAGAACAGTCTATAGAAATTATCTCCTATTCATTTTTCATATAATATTGCCTTGTGATTTTGTTGAGTTGGTTCTGGTGGATTTTGATGTCATTCGTGGGATGGATTAGTTGCATGTATATTATGTCACTATTGATGGTAGAACCCATAGGGTCAAATTATAATTCCCTAATGAACCTATCCTTGAGTGGGAGAGTCATGATGTGGTAGCCAACGGTAGATTTATTTCTTGCATTAAAGGCGAAAAGTTAATTTCTAAGGGGTGTCTCTATCATCTTATGATGGTTAGGGATGTTGAGTCCAAAGTCCTTTTTATAGAGTAGGTTCCGATGGTTAATGAGTTCCTTGATGTCTTTCTTGATGAACTCCTTGGTGTTCCTCCTGAAAGGGAAATAGATTTTGGTGTAGACCTCCTTCCCGATACTTAACCCATTTCTATTCCCCCTTACTGTATGGCCCCGGCGGAGTTAAAGGAGTTGAAAGAGCAATTGAGGGATTTGTTGGAGAAAGGTTTTATTAGGCCTAGCCAATCACTTTGGGGTGTACCGTTGTTGTTTGTGAAAATGAAGGATGGTTCTTTTAGAATGTGTATTGATTATCGGCAACTTAATATGGTCACCATAAAGAGTAAGTGCCCTCTTCAAAGGATTGATGATCTTTTTGACCAACTTTAAGGGGCTAGTCACTGCTCTACATTTGATCTTCGGTCTGGGTATCACCAAGTGAAGTTGAGGGAGTGTGACATTCCTAAGATGGCCTTCCGAACTAGGTATGGGCACTTTCAGTTTGTGGTTATGTCCTTCGGGTTAACTAATGCACTAGCTATCTTTATGGATCTTATAAATAGGGTCTTAAAACCCTACCTTGATTTGTTTGTGGTGGTATTTACTGATGATATCTTGATCTATTCCCATAGTAAGGAGGAGCATGTGGATCATTTGAGGGTGGTGTTGTAAATCTTGAGGGAGGAGAAGTTGAATACCAAATATGAAAAATGTGAGTTTTTGGTTGAAAGAGGTTGCCTTTCTAGGTCATGTGGTGTCTGGTAATGGTATCAAGGTAGATCCTAAAAAGACGAAGGTAATTAGAAATTGGCTAAGATCTTTGACTCCATCGGACATTAGAAGTTTCTTGGGTTTAGTGGGTTATTACCGTAGGTTTATGAGTGGGTTCTTTTCTATTGCTTCTCCTATTACTAAGTTGACCAGAAAGAAGGCAAAATTTGTGTGGATCGATGAGTGTGAAAAGAGTTTCCAATTTTTGAAAGATAAGCTTGTCTCCGCTCCTATCTTATCTCTACTAGAAGGGTTGGATGGGTTTGTAGTGTATTGTGATGCCTCAAGAGTTTCTTTGGGTTGTCTTTTGATACAAAATAGTAAGGTGATATCTTAAGCCTCTAGACAACTTATGGTCTATGAAGAATTATCCTACCCATGATCTTGAATTGGCCGCTATGGTATTTGCTTTGAAAATTTAGCGTCATTACTTGTATGGGGTCCATGTTGATGTGTTTACCAATTATAAAAGACTACTATATGTGTTCACCCAAAATGATTGTGGCTGATTCTCTAGGTAGGGTGTCTATAGGTAGCCTAGCTTATGTTGATGATGGTGGCAAAGAGGTGGATAGAGAGTTTCGTCGATTGGCTAGATTGGGGGTTAGGTTGGAAGAGGTTCTTAATGGTGGTGTAGTAGTTGTTAATGGTCCTAAATCTTCATTTATTGAGAAGGTAAAGGCAAAGCAAGATCTTGACCCCGCCTTGTTAGAGTTAAAGGCCTTAGTGAGAGATGGTAAGGTGGAGGTTTTCTCCCAAGGGGGAGAAGGTGCCCATAGGTACCAAGGTAGGTTGTGTGTCCCTAATGTTAACGACTTTAGAAAGACGATTTTAGATGAGCCTCATAATTCTTCCTATTCTATTTACTTCGGTTCTAAAAAATTGTATAGAGATTTTAGGGAAGTGCTTTGGTGGGGTGGTATGAAGAGAGATATTACTAAGTTTGTAGCAGGTTGTCAAAATTGGCAACAAGTAAAAGCCGAGCATCAAATGCGGTGGCCTAGCCCAAGATATAGAGATTCCTACTTGGAAGTAAGAGGAAATTAAGATGGATTTTGTGGTTGAGTTATCTCAGATCGTGGTGCTCAATTCACTTCTCACTTTTGGAGGTCCTTCCAAAGACGTCTTGGTACCAAGGTTAAGCTTAGGACGACCTTTCTCCCTCAAACAGATGGCCAAGCGGAAAGAACTATCCAAACTCATGTGGATATTCTTAGAGCTTGTGTTTTAGAGTTTAAGGGTAGTTGGGATGAACATCTTCCACTCATTGAATTTGCTTACAACAATAGCTATCATTCAAGTGTTGGTATGGCTCCCTTTGAAACATTGTCTAATTGGTATTGTAGATCCTTGGTTGGGTGGTTTGATGTGGGGAAATGGCTTTGGAAAGTCTTATTGTTATTTATTTTTCTTCCACGATCAAGGATGTATGATTAATATGCTAAGAGGCTTGTTGGGGGTCCCTTCGGGTCCCATTCATCGTCTCACGCCTAGGCCCTAGGCTTGGGTCATGATAGTGAAATTATTTATTCAATTTTTGAAGGATCAGAGCTAACCTCAATTTCGTTCCTGGAGGGAGGAACAAGGTTTTTCATAAGGTTTTACCTCTCGGGTTATTGTAGCCAACTTTTATATTTCAGTCTTTTACTTTCAATTTGTTTGTTTGTTTGTTTGACTCATTAGCCTTAAATCTGTCCATAGTCATTCCATAAATATTTGTAGAGTCTATTCCATATATTGTGGAACAAATAAGTATCTATCCTTAGATCCTTACAGAAAATATATGTGTATGTTTTTATTGTCCAAAAACAACAAAAATGTGTCAATGTTAGAGTCTGTACCATCTTCTTCAAGCTTATGTAAATCTGTGTTTTTCATTTGCATCTGGTCCTTGTAGATTCGTAGCCTAATTAAACATGACTCCTACTTGGTTCAAAACCCTTTCAAGAAAATATCACTACCTTTACAAAGTAAATGTGTTACCTCAAGAAAATAAACTCATCTACATATCTACTTATTATAAACCCATACTCAAGTTTTGCGAAAAAAAAGGTCTTGTAACCCTTGGATGCAAATATGCTTCCTAGTCCAACAAAGACAAAGAAGGAGTTAAAAAATATGTTGTTGCATCAAAACCTGAAAATCATCTTATTCTTACAAATTGAGAGGGAAAATTCATCACATTACAGATGCCAGAAGAGTTTCCATGCGAGTGGAAGATCTTGGATTTCACCCATATCCATTTTGGTATAATCATAGTAGCATTGACATATCATGAAAGAAAAGGCCGACCAATCATGGCACATCTTTCCCTTCTAGATATAAGATAGAGTGAGTACCAACATCCAAACTTGGGTACCTCTAAATCATCCTTAACACTAAGACTATCTTTGGCACAATATATCCTAACATCCATATGTCCATACACAATCCATATTTGATGGAGGAATTGAATATACGAGTCTAGATACTTGGAGCTCCACAGGCTGAAGATGCTATACAAGCTACCTTTCAATACTAGTTTGCTTGGAGATTTAAGAACTATGCCATGGAGCTATCCCTTCTAGATGGCCAAGATGCTCTCTTCCTAAACATAGATGCCACCACGAAATGACTTAATGAACCCATATACCAAGACAGATAAGCAAAGAGGAACTCATCAACATTCTCCCTACCTCATGGATCATAAACAATGAGAATTTCAGAAATCTCCTCAACCTCTCCACTCCACTAAGCCTACTTTCACCAAAAAAATAGGTGATACTATCACTATACACTTTGACCACCTAAACATCAAAAGGCTCCATAAAACTACCTTCTCTATCCATATTTTCTAAACCTTAGAGAACATTGAAAAAAATAAGAACCATGACCTAGACACTATGTCTGAGTATTATGTTGAGAGACATATTGATTGGATACAACAATTTGATCATAATGGTTATTATGTGCACTTGTATAGGTATCCATTGGACATATACAATGGGAAATACACTATGATATTTAAGTGTGTCAAGAAGAAGAAGATGTGGAGGACGATGATGATGAAGAGGTATATGATTATTATAGTTATCAAAAGAGTAAGAATAGTTATTCCTTGTCTCATCTACCCCAAAAAATTGTATAGCCTTACCTGATCCATCAGAAAAGACCTTCACCAAAGAGCCTAACCTCCAATCTTCATGTAATCCGATGCAATCTCCTTTCACGCATACAATTGTCCCTTATACAAATCTTTTGAAAAGAATAACCTAAGCTATACTACAAAGTTATCACCAAAAAAAGTTATGTATGCCCCAAGTCAACATAAAGACAACACTCAATTGGTAATTAGAAAAGGTTATATACTAAAATAGAGTGTTGTCCAGCATTGGTCACTCAATAAAGAACATTGTGCACTCATAAAGTAAATTGTAAAACAAGATAGACTTGATAGAGAAAAAGATAGAACTAATGTTCATACAACACAACAAAATTATTTGAGCACCAGAGCAAAGGTTGAAAACCATATAGTTGGAGATATAGCCACCAGGAACGTCTCTATCCCACTAGTTTGAACAATACCCAAGTGAGATAACTGCTATCAAACAACAGATACAGTCACAAAAATATGGTAGCCCTAAAACAAGGAGAACATAATTTTCACCATTAATACCTATCCTATTTCCCAAATGTTAACAGCCATACACTCTGTCGAAGAAAAGTAATTTTTTCTTTGCTTTCTTCTTTTGTGCACGTTTGTCTATAAAACAAAATGAAGAAATAAAGTTTGACATAGCCATATTTTTGTGGACACAAAAGGATGTCGCCATGGAAGCCCAAAATCAATATGAGGAAACACAAAAGAGGTCCAAAGAAAGTTCCAAACAAAGTAACCATGATGATCTCAAGATACGATGCCTCATAGAATAGACCTTGTCTACTCTGATCCAATTATTAATGACATTATAGTCCCAAATACTAAAAAGAAGATGAAGAAAAAGAATAGGATGACATGATAAATGATATTGATGAAGATGATGATTGGTTGTTCAAAGATCATGGTTCTCTAAAACATGACTTGATTGAATCTGGTCATGAGATTCCAGAGCTTTACACCCTAAATGATGATAGTCTAGCTGATAAATATCTCAGAACTATTTATGAGTATTTTGAATTTAGTGAACATCTTTATGATATAAATGCAGAATCTAAAATTCTAACTAATGATTATCTCAGATTTGTTGATAATGATCTCTGATACGATTAACATCTCAACAACATCAATCTAGGGCTTGAACATAAGGGTAATTATCCCTCTGAAAGATAAACTGAATATAGTGAAGATTCATCAAATGATTGCCAAGAATATGTTGAAGAAACTGCTGAATCATCACTAGAATTAGATGAGGGCTACTATCGCCTACTCTTCATGAATTATAGCCTCAATAAATCCAAGACATCAACACATGGATTGTTATAAAGAATTTGGTCGAGGATAAGAAGTATATGATCCTGTCAGAATTCACTTTAAGGTTCTCTAACATTCTCAAAGGTTTGTGAAATATATTTGGAATGCAAGATCGAAACCTCTTCCTCACATTCTAAGACTTTAATACTGATAACATATCAAGAAGAAAGTCTTTTGTGGAGATGTTAGTTAATGGTAAGAAAGGATGTGAAACAAATCTTTGAGATGATGTACATATCATATGATTTGAGTATCATTAATATTCATTTCCAAAAGTTGGGAAGAATCAACCTTGAGGTAGGTAGAGACACTAATTTGAAGTAGGCTTTTATGTCATCATTACCAAAGATACTAGTAGGACATGCAATGATGATCATCAAGGACAAGTTTGAAACTATAACTATCCTATATGTAGCCAATCATTCAAGCCATAGATAAAATTTGCACAAAGTGATTTGTACTAAAATAAATCATCTTAAATAATTCAACACATGATAGAGCACGTAACCATATTTTTTGAGTCACTAAATTAGATTGTACATGCTCAAGTTGTTGCACAAGAAAGAAAAAAACAAGCAGCACTAGAGGTTCAAAGTACCTAAGCCTCTAGATGCAATATCAAGAATGACCAGGCACACCAAATACTTTAGGAGAAGTAGTCAAAGCAACAATAACAAATTTGATCGTTGCTTCCTATACAACACACCTGGACACTTTGTTAAGGATTTCCCTTGGTCAAAGAAATCCATCAATATCCTCCAGCTCTTTGATGAAATAGCAAACCACATAGGGATCTACCTTAGCTTAGATGATGACCTTGAATCGATCTTCTAACGGAGAGCTAATGGCAACACAATCTTCCCCTTAGGAGTCTATGAAGTAGTAGAAGAGGATGACAATATCAACGAAGAATGTGGTATGTATCAGATATCCAACACAAAGATGAATGACGAGGTTAACACCATGCACAATTAACTAGCTATCTACCCTTCCAAATGGGATAAGCCAATACAAGTCATATAAGTTATGGATGCAAAGGCCACATTATCCATTCTCAACTCAGCAGTCCTTCCCTATGATTAATAGATTTCTCACTTAAAGGACTTCAACCCTCAAATGAGAGAAATCCTAATGACCAAGAGGATCACTAAGAATTTGGTCATGATTGTATTATTCTAGGCTTACCATTCACAACCAAGCTTCTGGTTCAGGCATCCTAGAAAGAGACATCATTGCTGGGTTTGATATCTACCGATAACTCAAGGATCAACTTGAGAAATAAAGGAAATGAATAGCTTTTAGGAAATATTTTAAGCCATAGACAACCACATCCAAGTTATTCCACATTACTAGTGATGAAAGGAATTCAAGAATATTTAACTGTAGTTCTATATTAATATTAAGAATGCCACAATGACTTCAGCTTAAATGATGGATTAACTACTTGAATTGTTCACCTACGCTGGGGATCCCTTTGATCTATCTATCATTATGGAATGAAAGACATAGTATGAACTCTAAGTATTCAAGAAGTATGAAGGATCCATCCTTAAGCCTTTCGGAGTTCATCTAAGTATTTGCTCAGCCATGTGTACATTCCATTGGCAGATGACTTTATCTAACTACTTCTATGGGTTTTTTGGTACCTATGTCACCAATATTATAATATCGTGGAGTTTAAGTGCAACCTATTCAAAGATTTTGAAAGGATCCTACCACTCTGGTAGAAGTTCTTACTATGGTTCCAACCATGATAATAGTAGGTATGATGCTTTAAAAATTCCTTTGATGCTAAGGCATCTTTGTTGCATCAATTAGTGAAAATCATCAACAACTAGGTCCAAGCCCGACCAGAAATTTCCCTCTATTGGAATTTTCCCTTCCATATTTTGTCATTAGAAAGTGAATATAATGAATCATAATGGATCATCTTCCAGAAACATAGGTGCACCCCAAAAGAAGTATGTCCAAAGAAAAAAGCGAGATGGAACTACATAAACCAACATCCTCACTAGGAGAAAGTCCGACAAGCAGCTAAAGAATACCAAGTTCTACATGACATCATAAGAGATCAAGTCACCCAGGGCATTACAAGCATAAGGTGGAACATCCCCATACAAAAATGGGATCACAATGTAGGGGGACCGAGAGGTAGGGATAGTGAAATGCCTCTCATGTGCTTTGGAATGCCCCATAATCATATTTTCTATATATCTCAAAATCTGTGCATGATTTGAAAAATCAAACTTTATATTCTCGATCCGAGGCAAAATTGAGTAGGAAATGTGTATAAGCTAGATTTTAGAGGACCCGTAGTGAAAAATAATTTTTGCTATGTTTTTGTAATTTAGTGTCTGTCCGTACCATGGCTGCAAAGCGCTAGGGGCACGGACTAGTGTATTATGCAATTCGTGTCTAGTTCGCGTCACTACAGGGGCACGAACCACAATATTATTTTCTTAGCTTTCTACATTCGCCCAAGGGTATTAGGGTCATAGCCCCATGCCCACCTAAACATGAAATCACCCATACTTAACTATTTTTTAACTCTATAACTCACAAAACCCTCTCTCAAACCTCTTTAACACTATCAATTCTCTTATTCAAATCTAAGGATTTCAAGCTCAATTTTGGAACTCAAGAACTCATTTCAAGCTCTAAGTCTACTTCAAGTTAACCTCAAGTAATTCAATGCCTAAGGTATGAGGGTTTTATCCATGGGTCCTTTCACCCATGGAGCCTAACCTTTCCTTTTATGACAATCGCATGTTTTCAAGTTGAATTACCTATGGGTATCTCTTATTATGGATTTTGAATATAAATCTTGTTGGAGTTTTATCATGTATTGATTGAATATGAATGAATATCTATTTCAAGTTTACTCCATAAATAGATTATAACTATTTGAGTCTATGTATGTTTTGAGCTATGAAACTATGAATTATCATGAGCTTTTGTAATGGATTTCAAGTTACCCTACATAAGGGTTACTACATGTTGGTGGATTGAATTGCATTGAGTTTATTCATCTTATTTTACTCTTGAATTGCATGATTTTTAACAAGTATCATGAACGCACCATGTGTGTGATAAAATGACATGATGAGAATTGTCAAGTTATTGATGATCTATTACATGATTTACAAGTCAAGTGACTATATGATGATTAAGGGGTTTCAAACATGTATTGAATTCATAAAAAGTATCTATGATGTTGCAAGTATCAAGTTAAGCCTTATTTTCATTATTTTTACCTTTTTTGAGCCATTTCATGTTAAAGCAAGGGTTTATGTATTATTATTATTACTCTCAAGTTCAAGTTAGGCTCACCATTAGGGGTCAACATGTTGAAGAGCTACTCAAGTCATGTTCTTACAAGCTATTCATGTTATAATTAAAGTATGATTATTTAAAGTATTCCGTGGGATTAGGCGTAGCACTGATGGATGAGATATCGGCATAGACTATCTTCAAGGGTCCATACTCCTTTCCTAAAACTATGTGCCAACATAGGATTATAATTTATCTTTGCTATTCTAGTGGATCTATTTAGTGCACTTTATCATGAAATCCTTTCTAAAATAGGTCATGTTCAAATAAGGAGGGTTACTTCATACAAAATGAGTCATGTTCCCAAAAGGTAAAGTATGGTTTACCGTGGCAAGTATACCACCTCTTTACCAAAGAGGGCTAATCATCGGGATTCCAAGTTGTAGCTCACTTGCTCTTACTCATGTGGCTAAGGTGTCTTTCCAAATATGTATGGTACATTATGCAAGTTGAATAATTTACAAGCATGACCTATTACAATTATTGATCATGCATGCCATATTGAGATTATATATCCATTGCTTATGGTTATGGATTTTGAGTATATTGGCTTATGTCTTTGTTGTATTGCACTCTGCATACTTAGTACATGCAAATGTACTAACACATACTCTATGCCTACATGATATTACCATATAGGGACCAGAGCTCCTTTTGATCATCCTTCTCCACGTGGCTAGCTCGATATTTTGAAGAAAAGCATTGGTGAGTCCTCAAGTCCGAGGATAATATTTAAGTTTTTCTTGCTATGTTGAGACTTCTTTATGTTGACCACTTGTTATTATGAGGGTGAGCCCGAAAAGTGTCTTGGCCCCCGCTCCTTTATAACTTAAAGGTGTCATTAGATACTATGATGTATTTATGCAATGAGCTTAACTCTTTATTGCTTGTGTGATTATCAAAGTCTTCTCTTAGTCCCATTTCCCTTTTTATTTTATCTTAAAATGCTTACTTTGCTTCCACGACCAAGGATGTGCTAAGAGGCTTGTTTAGATTCCCTTCAGGTTCCTATACACCATGTAATATCTAGGCCGTAGGCTTGGATCGTGACAAAATTGGTATTAGAGTACTAAGTTGTTAATAGTCCTCAGAATTCCATCACACCTCGCTGATTAGAGTCTTATTCATGGTTGTCAAGCGCACTACAACTATGAATGGGAGGCTATGAGGCAATTTAGAAAATGTTTCACTTTTTCATGATCTATGTTGTGCGGTGGAGCTAAGTCCCCTAAGGCTTATTAGTGATCTCTAATCATTATGTTTCAGAATATGTCTCAAGCTATTTAGAATGGTGGACAAGATGGTGACCATCTCTCACTTGAGGGTCAACATCCCAACGGTGACATATCAAATGCAGAGGTTCGTAATGCTCTATGGCTATTGGCCAAGGTTGTAACCGCTCAACTCAAACAACAAGTGGATGCCCTAAAGACTTCAAGGGACAAGAGGCAGGAGAGAAAGGCTAAGAGGGCATGAGTTGATGGTGCCTCATTTTCTACTAGTCTAATGGTTCCCAAGTACTAGAAGAAAAGGATCCCTTTTTCCGCTTGTCAATAGTGTGGCAAGAAGCATCAAGAAAGGTATTTTGTGGGCACCAGAGGTTGTTTCAACTATTGCTATGTTGGGAATAAGATGAGGGATTTCCGTGTCGCCTAAAGGGAAGGGAGAAGAAGGGCTCAATTTTAATGTAGGCTTCTATATGCTATGCCCATTGAAAAGGGTAGGGTGACCCATCCTAGGTGCCTAAAATGTGGGAGAAATCATAGTGGCACATGTTTAAGTAATATGGGTGCATGCTCTGGGTAGGGCAAGATAGACCACAAGGTTGTTGATTATCCATATGCTCAAAGGATGGGCAAAGGTGTTGGTATTCAACCTTCTTCTACGTGCAACAAGTGTGGAAGGTACTGTCTGGAAGATTATTTGTCCGGTTCGAGTGCATGTTTCGAGTATGGCACAAAGGATCACAAGACAACACATTCTCCGTATCGTACAAGAAATTTTGAGGATGACCATCATCAATCTCAACCATACCCCTCTAGGGGTCACTAGATTTGACTTGGCGCTTCACCAGTATGTTAAAGATTTTTTATTATGTTTTGTATATTTTGATAGACCCGGATGCCACTGTTTCTTTCATTACTCCTTTTGTTTCCAAAAAGCTTTATGTGAATCCCAAATTGCTATGTGGATCTTATGCAGTGTCTATCCCTATTGGTGAGTCCATTTTTGCTAAAAAAGTCTATAGAAATTATTCTGTGTTCATACTGCATAATTTCTTGCCTTGTGAGTTTGTTGAATTTGATATGGTGGATTTTGATATCATTCTTGGGATGTATTGGTTACATGTATATTATGCTTCCATTGATTGTAGAACTCGTAAGGTTAAATTTCAATTCCCTAATGATCCCGTCCTTGAGAGGGAAAGTCGTGATGTAGTGGTCAAGGGTAGATTCATTTCTTGTCTTAAAGCCTAAAAGTTATTTCTAAGGGTTGCCTTTATCATCTTGTGAGGGTTAGGGATTTTGAGTCCAAAGACTTTCCTATTGAGTCGATTCTAGTGGTCAATGAGTTTCTTTATGTCTTTCTCGATGAGCTTCTCGGTGTTCCTCTCGAAAGGGAAATAGACATTGGTACAAACCTTCTTCTCGATACACAACCCATTTCCATTCCCCCTTACCTTATGGCCCCGGTGGAATTGAAGGAGCTAAAGGATCAATAGAGGGATTTGTTGGAGAAGGGTTTCACAAGGCCTTGAAGTTAGTTTGGGGTGCACTACTGTTGTTTGTGAAAAAAATATATGGTTCCCTTAGAATATGCATTGATTACTGGTAACTTAATAGGGTTACCCTAAAGAACAAGTATCCTCTACCAAGGATTGATGACCTTCTTGATCAACTATAAGGGGCTAGTCACTTTTCTAAGATTGATCTTTGGTCCAAATGCCACCAAGTGAAGGTAAGGGAGTGTGATATTCCCAAGATGTCTTTTTGAACTATGTATGGGCATTTTGAATTTGTGGTTATGTCTTTTGGGTTGACTAATGCACCAGCTATATTTATGGATCTCATGAATAGGGTCTTCAAACCTTACCTTGATATGTTTTTGGTAGTATTTATTGATGATATATTGATTTATTCCTGGAGTAAGAAAGACCATGTGAATTACTTGAGGGTATTATTGCAAATCTTGAGGGATAAGATGTTGTTTTTTGAAATATAAAAAGTGTAAATTTTGGTTAAAAGAGGTTTCTTTTCTAGGGCATGTGGTGTCGGGTGATGGCATTATGGTGGATCCTAAGAAGACGGAGGTGATAAGAAATTGGCTAAGACCCTTGACTCGTTAGATATTAGTAGTTTCTTAGGTTTCGCGGGTTACTACCAGAGGTTTATGAATGGGTTCTCTTCTATTGCTTCCGTATGACAAAGTTGACCCAAAAGAAGTCAAAATTTGTGTGGACCAATGAATGTTAAAAGAGTTTTCAAACATTAAAAGATAAACTTATCTACGCTCCTATCTGGGCTCTATTGAAAGAGTTGGAAGGGTTTGTGATTTATTGTGATGCCTCAACAATTGCCTTGGGGTGTGTTTTGATGCAAAATGGAAAGGTGATAGCATATGCCACTAGCAACTCAAGGTGCATGAGCGGAATTATCCTACCTATGTGTCACGCCCCAAATTCCGTTAAGGCGGACTGGCAGCCATTGCTGATGAGACCCGGAAGAACCAACTATAACCCTACCCTTTCTATATGCAATGTAATGAATTTCACCTGCAACATGCCTTTAAAATGGAAAGTAGCACTAATAAGCCAAAAGAAAAAGCATATGATTAGGCCGTTGGAGCCACGCTATCTGGAATACAAAACATGCCCACACTTTAATTTAC
>DF362409.1:21931-43415 GCA_000787875.1 Solanum virginianum | reverse complement strand
ATGGACACAAATTAATTTTGCAAAAAACTTAATTTTGTCATAAATAGGATCAACTACTATTGTCACTTATGCCAAATAAACACAATATGACCCAAAAAAAAAATTAAGTGTCAACACTAGATGACACAAATCGATTTTGCAAGAAAATCAATTTTGTCATCAATAGGATCAACTAGTGTTGTCGTTTATGTCAACAAACATAAGTGTCAACACTAGATGACACAAATCGATTTTGCAAGAAAATCAATTTTGTCATCAATAGGATCAACTAGTGTTGTCGTTTATGTCAACAAACATAAGTGTCAACACTAGATGGACACAAATCGATTTTAGAAAAAAATCAATTTTGTCATCAATAGGATCAACTAGTGTTCTATATATAAGTGTTAACACTAGATGGACACAAATCGATTTTGCAAGAAAATCAAATTTCTCATCAATAGGATCAACTAGTGTTCTCACTTATGCCAAACAAACTCATTATCACTATAGCATACTCTAAAAGATTATTCAAACACTTATATATACACAATAATTAAAACTTTTATCAAAATAATACCTCAACTTTTAATTTTAGTTATGTTTGGAGATGGAGGGGTAGGTGGTACTTTGATTGGTGGCGCCAGCGAATATTGAAAACCTAAAATTTCAAGTACAATTAAAGCACAAGATATAAAAGTACAAAGTTCACAAATGAAATTCAAGTTCTAAAATCGTATAAATTCAAGTTCAAATAAAATTAAATCGAAGTTCTACTTACATAAAAAAATCCTAAACTTCAAACTTGAGAAATCCTAATTAAAGTTCAAATTTTATATTACATTCAACTTCAAAGTTCACAACTTAATATACTCAAGTTAATTCCAAATTAACTATAAGTTCAAGATAAACACTAGTAAAATTCAACTTAGGTACAAATCTTATAGTTCAACTTATAAGTTATATCTAATCAAAATTCACAACTTGAAGTTCAAGCTAAGTTCTAAAATCCCAAAGTTCAAGTTCAAAATTCAATCTAAGTTCATCTTAAAAAAAGATATCCTAAAGTTTAACTTTTTATATTACATTCAATTTTAATGTTCACAACTTAAAATTCAAGTTCCAATTTTAATTTAAGTTCAAGTTAAACACTACTAAAGCCATAATCTTAACAAATCCTAAATTAAAGTTCAAGTTCTACATTATATACAAGTTCAAAGTTTACAAATAAAGTTCACCTTCTAAAATCGTATAAATTCAAGTTCTAATGAAATTAAATCTAAGTTCTGCTTAAATCAAAAAATCTTAAACTACAAACTTAAGAAATTCTAATTAAAGTTCAAATTTTATATTGCATTCAACTTCAAAGTTCACAATTTAATATATTCAAGTTAATTTTAAATTAATTGTAAGTTTAAGTTAAACACTAGTAAAGTTCAACTTTGGTACAAATCCTATAGTTCATGTTTTAAATTATATCTAATCAAAATTCACAACTTGAAGTTCATGCTAAGTTCTAAAATCCCAAAGTTCAAGTTCAAAATTAAATCTAAGTTCAACTTTTTAAAAAAATAAAAATCCTAAAGTTCAATTTTTATATTACATTCAAGTTTAAAGTTCACAACTTAAAATTCAAGTTTTAATTTTAATCTAAGTTCAAGTTAGACACTACTAAAGCCATAATCTTAACAAATCCTAAATTAAAGTTTAAGTTCTACATTATATACAAGTTCGAAGTTCATAAATAAAGTTTAACTTCTAAAATCGTATAAATTCAAGTTCAAATGAAATTAAATCTAAGTTCTACTTAAATAAAATATTCTAAGTTTCAAACTTAAGAAATCTTAATTAAAGTTCAAATTTTATATTACATTCAACTTCAAAGTTCACATCTTATTAAAATATTCAAGTTCCCCAAATTAAATCTAACTTTAAGTTAAACACTTCTAAAGTTCAACTTAAGTACAAATACTGTAGTTCAAGTTTTAAATATATCTAATCAAAATTCACAACGTGAAATTCAAACTAAGTTCTAAAATCCTAAAGTTCAAGTTCAAAATTAATTTGAAGTTCTACTTAAAAACTACTTTTTATTCTAATTTCAACAACAATTCTAACTTCAACAATAATTCAATTCAATTCCTACATTCTAACTTCAACAACTATTTTAACTTCATTCTAACTTCAACAACAATTCAATTCAATTCCAACATTCTAACTTCAACAACAATATTTCTAACTTCACCAACGAAACAACTCAATTAAATTCCAACATTCTAACTTCAACAACAATATATTCTATCTTTAACAATAATTCTAACTTCAATTCAATTCCAACTAAAAATACCTAATTTACAATCTCATTCAAAAAACTCCAAATTCAAACTAAAACCCTAAAATTTTTATTTATTCACTACTTCACACAATATATACAAATTAACTATGCTAATACCATTGTAATTTCATAACAATAGTATTCCAACACAAAAGTACCCAATTCATAAACTATTTCAAAAAAGTCAAATTTAAAGTTTAGCCATAAAAGCAAAAAAATAATTTCATCCACATATTCACAATATAATACACAAAATAAGTTTTGTAATATCATAACTTCAACAAGAAAAGTGAAGTGGGCTAGCTAAGAACTTACAAAATTCATAAACTTAAAACAACAAAATAATACCTACAAACACTAAAAATGGAGCAAAAACAAAAAGAAAACTAGTACCTTAGGTGTGGGGAAGGAGGAACCTACGTTTGGCGGCGGCGACCTACGACGAAGTTAGGGGAGGGGCCGACGGGTTTGGGGAAGGTGGGTTAGGATTTTTTTGAGAGAAAATAAAGTTTGATAGGGAAAGAAATAAGTGAGTGTCAGCCAAATTTTTTTATCTAAGCTTTGGGGCGACGGACGGGGTCGTTTTGTCCGTCACCCTTCATTAAAAAATTTGACCATTGATTAAAAAAAGCGACTGACTGAGTGATGCTGTCCGTTGCTATTCTTTTTAAATAGAATTATTTTAATAAAAATAGCGACGGACAGAGTCACCTTGTCCATCACAATTTTTAAAAATTTTTAAAAAAATTGCGACGAACAACGTCGTTGTGCTATTAAATAATTATATTTTAAATAAAAAAATTGGCAGAAAATTTTGCCAAAAATGCGACAGACATGTAGACACTGATTGTCGCTTTTAATTACTAAAATATTAAAAAAATTTAAATAAAAAAGCGACGGACTGCGTCCTTTAGTCTGTTGCTTTTTGGAGAGTCGCAGTCCGTCGCTTTTTGATAATTTTTTAGTAGTGTATGAGGGGTAGTCCATAACTGGCAAGGAGTCACTTGGTGCATCTTTTTTTCTTTTTTCTTTTGTAGTTGCCGCATGACGAAGAACCATACTTAGTACATTTTTTTCGCAGTTGCGACTTTGATGACGAATTATACATGATGCATCTTCTTCAATAATTGCAGTTTTGATGATGAAACATACTTAGTCAATCTTCTGCTAAATTACAACTTTGGTGACAATCATACTTAGTGAATCTTCCTCTAAATTGCGACTTGGCAACGAATCACACTGTGTGCCTTTTCGTTTGCAGTTTTGACTTTGACGAGAAAGAGATATTGGTGTAGTTTGTCCTAATTTTAGAGAGCAACTACTTGGCATATGATGAACTTGTAATACTTCATAAATTGAGAATATGAAATAGAAAAGAAAATGTAGAAATCTATACTAGTGCATGATCTACGAGCATAATCTATGGCCCATACATTATTTTAGGGATTGTAGATAGGGTCTCGTGGATGACACTTGGACTTAGAGATATTTTTTTTTGAAAATTGATCAATGTACGAGAGATAACCACAAGTCTTAAATAGCACCATGATTCATAAATAGTAGTCGTAGATGAGGCCCAAAAGTTTTGGAATGTGACAAGTTACAGGACTTTTTCTATGGACTGACAAGACGGTCCATAGATGGTTGGATGGGTCGTAGATAGGTCTTATAGATTGGGTTCCTCAAGGATGAAATTTGGTTGAGTGTCAGGCCTCTATATAAGAAAGATGTCTTAGGACTTGTGGAAAGAGTTACGATCGTAATCTTGGTTCGTAATTTGGATAGTGAAGTCCAGAAATTTGACTAAGTGTGGGAATCTTCAATGAGGGATTTCTATGAACTATAGAATATAGGACAACCTATAGAACATGGTTGTGATTGGGACACTACAAGGGGTAAAATTGGCTTAAGATCCACGAAGCCACATGTTCGAGTTGTAGACTGATTACCCATAGAAGGGTCTCATAGACTCTATCCGATATAAATTAATAAAGAGCATTTCTGACTTTTCCTACCCTCCTACCCCTTAAACTATGTCTTTTTGGCCTCAGAACTATCCAATAACTGAACCTTCCCTCAGAATTTCATCTCATTCTCACCCAAATCCCTTAGACTCACAAACTCTCTCAATCTCTTTTCTTCCTCAAGCTTTTGTTGATGTCAAAGCTAGGATTTAACGTTTCACCATCAAATTCTTTAATTTTCTCAAGTAATTGACTAGAGATATGTGGGTATTCATCTGTGGATCCCTTCCATCCATGGAGCTCAAAGAACTATTCATTTTTTCAATCTTGAGCAAGTGAAGGAGTCTATATGCTCACTACTCAGTGTGAAAATTTTACCATGAAGGAAGGTGAGTCCATTCATGATATGATTTTATGTCAATTGCATGAATTTGATGATTTCCAAGTGAATTCTCTATAAGGCTATTTAGGTTTAATGATTCTCATTGTGGGTTTTTATGGTTTCAATTGTTATGATTCTTCATGATTATGCATGATTTCATTGATTTTATGATGAACCCATGCAAATTATTCTAATTTTACTATGAACTATAATCATAAATACATAAGGTCTTCACCTAAGTTTATGAAGGTAATGAATTACAATCATGGAAGTCCCTTAAAGAATGAATAAACGATGGTGTAAGAATTTTCTAACCTAATCATGAATTCTAGATATGATAAGGACAACTCTCACATTGATTGAATCACTAAAATTTTTAATGAGCTACTTCATATGAATGATGATTTTAGTGACTCAAGATATACTATGTTCTATTGATTTAAGGTATTATGATTTTACTATTTTATTGAAATTTGACTTAGCACGAGAGGGCTTGAGGTGGGGTTCGGTCCGAAAGACGTAAGGTCATCTTTCTAAGAGAATTCTAGTAGCAACCTCTTGTCTAAAATCTCAAGCCACTGTCAGTTTGCCTTATAGGCCCAGAAGTGGATCTACATATGGCTTATGATGATGTTAAAGGTTCTCATGGAGTCTACCTGATGTTATGAAGTTTTAATGATTTAAAAAATTATGGGAACAAATGAGGGACCTGATCCCATGCGTGTTGTGAACCTAAAAAGGACACTCAACAAATAGTACACTGTGCACAGATAGTTTGTTATTTATTGGTGCGCGTCTGCCTGCTCTGCAGAAATTGTCTAGCTAATGAAATTGCTCCAAATGTTGCTGATTTTGGGTATATATACCCAACCTTTCTTGAGAAGAAAGTTTGAGGATTTCTACACACATTGAGTGTGTGTTTTTGGTGAAGCTCTCCTCCAATATACTAAGAAGATATGAGGGTTTCTAGACACACTAAGTGTGT
The DNA here is from genome assembly GCA_000787875.1 of Solanum virginianum. Taxonomy (NCBI): domain Eukaryota; kingdom Viridiplantae; phylum Streptophyta; class Magnoliopsida; order Solanales; family Solanaceae; genus Solanum; species Solanum virginianum. The sequence goes on along the minus strand of DF362409.1, from coordinate 37,770 downwards.
GTTTTGAAGCTCCCCTCCAGTACACTAATAAGATTTGAGGGTTTCTATACAAATTGAGTGAATGTTCTTGGTGAGGCTCTCGAGCAGTACACTTAGCAAAATCAGAGTGGTTTTTACTTTGTGTACTTCATTGTGTTTAAATGGTGCTTGCATCTTGTGAATAAATTCTTATTCTATAAAGGGATATAATATTAAGCAAGCTTTTAATCTTTATTGCTAGAGTTAGTTATGGAGTGTATTGAAGTCTAAGTTGGATAGAGTTAGTCAATTTAGTGGACAGTGGAGTAGCTACTTAGTTTGCTCAAACTTGTGATAAAGTTATCACAGTGAGGGGGAAGGAATTTAGAGTTAAATTCCTTGATTGCAAGAGTTTGTAATCTTAAATTTTGCTCCTTTGAGTTAAATAGAGTTGGGTGGAAATCCTGCAAGTGTAGGTCATGATTTTCTCCTCCCTTGAGCAAGGGGGTTTCTACATAAAACAACTTGTACACTTTTTACTTTGCTTCTTTACTATTTTTAGCTATTTTTGTTTGTTACTATTCTGATGAGGAACCTGATCCCCATACACTCAGTGGATGCTTGTAGTCTATCAATTGACATTAGAGAGAGGACTCTCTAAAAGGTTAACACCTAGAAGGGATCCTGAAAAAAAATGGCAACCACATTGAATCTAGAAGAGGGTCAGTAATCTACCAGACCTCCTTGCTTTAATGGGCAATTTTATAGTTGGTAGAAGATTTGTATGCATGGTTTTCTTATGGATGAAGATAGTTAGCTATGGTTATTGTGCTTGATGGTCCTCATTTCCTACCCTGGAGGTGAAAGATAGAGAAATCGCTCGAGTAGTCCCTAAGACTAGACAATAATAAACTGACATGGATCGAAAGAAGATTGAAAAAAATTACAAGTCAAAGAAGTTGTTGGTATGTGGTATTAGGGCTGAAGAGTACAACTAGATCTCTGCTTGTGAGTCAACAAGGAGATCTGGGATTGCTTGCATGCAAGCCATGAAGGTATTGAGCAAGTGAAGGAGTCTATATGCTCACTACTCAGTGTGAAAATTTTACCATGAAGGAAGGTGAGTCCATTCATGATATGTATACCAGGTTCTCATCCATTGTCAATGAACTTAGATGTTTTGGTGAACCCATTCATTCGAGCAAGCAAGGAAGATCCTTAGAATTCTTTTTACTTCTTGTGCTAGAAAAGTTGATGCAATCATTGATGCCAAGGAGCTAAAGGCGTTGACAATGGATGCCTTGATTAGTAATCTCCAAACTCATGAGTTGAATAAAGCAAATGATACTTCTAAGAAGGACAAATCATTAGCTCTAAAGGTGACACAAGGTGAAGAATTAGATGAAGATAAAGATTAGGTGGCATGCCCCACGAGAAGATTTCAAAAAATTGTGAGGAAATATGATGGTTTCAAGAAGAAGGAAAATCTTGGTAGAGCTGCTACTGCTAATGATCTGTGTCATAAGTGTGAAAAACTAGGACATTTTATCAGAGATTGTCTAATGTATAAGATGGTGTACAAAGAATATGCCAAGGTTGGAGGCAATAAATATAAGTCGAGGGACCAGGTTCCTGATAAGAAAAGTAGAAAGGTTGTAGAAAATTGTGTTCTGAAGAAAGCCCTTGCTGTTTAGGGAAATTCCTTAAGTGAGTTAGAATAGTCTGAGCACACGAAGGATGCCTCCTTGATAGCTGTGAAGAAAGATGATGAGATCCTCAATCAAATGTTTGCATTCATGGCAAAGTTTGATGATGGTGATAAATCTGAGAAAGAGATAACTCTATCTGATTCCAAGGAAAATTTGCACATTCTTTCAATTAAGAAGTTGAGGAAGTTAGCTTCTATTCTTATTATTTCAATTACTTATTAACTACTAAAAATTATGTGTTGAATAATCAATTAGATCTTGTTCAAGATGAAGAAGTTGCCTTAGTTTCTCAGTTATTTGAAGTGGAGAAACATGTGTTAGATCTGAAATTAGAGAATGTAGTTGTAACAACCGCCAGTTTAGGAGCCCTAAGTGTAGAAAAATTGGCCTAAAAAATAATTAAAACCTGGTTTACAAGATAGTTTGCGACTCATAAGTTATTTTACGGCGCATAGGGTTGATTATTAAATATAGAACTTCATAAAAGAGAAATGTTTCATAGTGTGGGGTAACCCACGAACTAAGTTACGACTCATAATGTATTTCGCAGCTCGCGTATAGGTTCATGAATGGGTACCTATACATGAATAAAAAATTGGAGGTTTCAAGAAGGTGACTTATGAGTTATCAGATGACCCATGGAATAGGATACGATTCGTATAAGGTCTTGTATAAAGAGGCCAGATATAAGGTGAAAATTTTCTTAACTATGGAAGCACTCTACGAGTCCAACCATGGCTCGTAAGTAATTGTATAACTCATCCTATTTGTCGTAGTTCTCAATTCAGCAAAATTCAGATTTCAGGATTCTCAGGTGAGCCATCAAATGAAAGGACCTACGACTTGTAAATTAGTTTACAACCCGTAGTCGGGGTCTCGTAGATGGCTTCCAACAGTTTTTAATAAGGGGCAATTTAGTCATTCCCATCAATTCAAATTCAAAACCATGTCATTTTGGGGATAGGAAAGGAACCTATATTAGCCTTCAAGCCATAATTACCTTCATTCTATACTCCTAAATTCCTCAAAGCAAAAGAGGTCCTCAAGAACCCCAAGAAAATCGGTAGGGTTTCCAAGTTTCTTCCCTAAGGTTTCAATTTCGTTTCTATCTAGTTCCCCAGGTATGTGAGCTGATTTATGGGTATCTTTTCACCTATAGAGTTTTCTATTATGCATTTTACCTTTTCTTTAAGTTCCTAAATTCTAAATGTATGCTTATGATGATTTCATGATTCTTATATTAATATATGATATTCATGAAGTTCAAAGATTACTTTGCTAAGTAAAACTATGCATATGTTTGAAGTTCAATGTTGATTCTATGATGTGTTTTGATATGATTAAGGTTAGGTGGTTATGATTTCCTTTTTAAAGGAATTTCTTAAGATTTATGTGATTTATGACTGTTTCATGCATCAAATAAGCCCACCTTATTTTCCAATGAAAGTTTCTTGTGAATTATTACTATGATTAGGGCATTTATGAAGAGCTTCTACGTTAAATTTTGTCAAAGATATATGTATAATGATTATTTCCCTAAAAGATGTTTAAGAATGATTCTTAAGTTTGAGCTACTCCTGTGATTGCTACTTATGATTCTAAGAGTGTGTTTTAAAAAGACTTCTGTGGGATGACTTAGCCTCGAGAGGACTAGATATTGGGACTTATCCCATTAGTTGAGGCATGATCTCTTGGAGTTAAATCTCGATGTCCCTAACTATGTGCCACTATAGGAGCCTTGTAGGCTAGGCTAGTGTATCCATTTAGTCTCCCAAAGTTATGAAAGATGCATTTGAAAAGGTACTAAGTTTCTCCTCTATCGACTCGTGGCTAGTAGTTGGCATTCGAGACTAGATTATTGTTGTGGTGAGCCTTTAGTTTGGGACTCCACCCATTTTCCAATCCTTATGTATTTTTACTTTTAGACAATGTATTTATGGCCCTTCTGAGGCTTTTTGTCACGACCCAAAAATGGGCGTGATGGCACTTGTCTTATCCCACCAAGACAAGTCAGCCTACAACCCAACTATAATGTTAAAAATGCAGAATTATAATAAAAATAAAAGTTTAATTGCGGATGATAACTCAACTTAATTAAAAAGAAAAATCCCTAAAATCTGGTTGTCACATGCACAAGCTTCTAATATATTACAATAGATTCGAAAGGAAAAACAAGTGTCAAATGATATTGTTTCTAGAGTGGAACAAAATCATAAATAGGAGTGAGGAGTCAACTGGGTGGCGAACAACTACCTCATACAATCTCTGCAAGAAGCCTCGAACAAGGAAGAGTAGAGAATATCATGACAATCCGGGCTCGTCACCTACAAAAATGTTGTGGCAAGGGGTGAGTACCAAACACACAGTACCCAGCAAGTGAACTACTAAACACAAAATTAAGTAATATAGAATACAAGTACCCCTAACACTCCAACCATAACCCCCACAACTACAACCTGCATAAAATTAGCGTAGCCTAACAGTTCACAATGTACATAGCATATAGCTCAATAACCGCACCAACCATTATATATCAACAACACAAGGAATAAAGTGCATCTATCACAAGTTTCACAAAAGGTGCTCACAAGTTTATAAATGATAATGAGGTGTAATACAATGCAATGCAATGTCAAGTATAATGATGCATGTCTGACCTAGTGATACACACCCACTGTCTCTCAGTCCGGACCCATGGGGGACATCTAGTCTATGCATCTGTTGCGGCATACGACACTACTCTCGAATCATAGTATCCATCGCGGTGTGCCACACGACCCTCAAAATATAATATCTATCATGACGTGAGATACGTCCCTCGAAATGGTACATTCTCTTTAATTCTTATTCTTTTTTAGTCCACATAACACTTGTCATAAAAATCAACTCAAATAGGCATGTTTACGCAATAATGAGAAAATGACTGATTTTAATACAATGCACAATTTACAACAACATAGTTCTGGTACAATATTAATACTAACTCAATATTTCAAAATCATTCTCAACACCTCACACAAGGAAGCACAAGATTATATACTTAACAAAGATTAAGAAATTCACTTGCCTTAATAATTTGAACACTCATTGCGGGACTTGAGCCTTCCCCTTTTGAATAGAATCTGAAACACCACTATCTAATAAGATAAAAATTCACAATAAAATTTCAAAACTAACAATACCCATGTTACTGTATGTCTAGCTTCGACCTAAAAATTAACCAATTTCATAGACAATTCCCAAATTTCAAGTACCTAACAATCATTTGGTATGCATCACTAGATAAGCTAATTCGTCTCCAGTGTGTTGCATGCAGGATGGTAAGTTAAGTTCACCAAACCCTTTGGTAACAATCATTTGGTATCACCCTATCTTGACTTTCAAACCAACTATATGCCAATATACATATAGGACTATTAAGAGGAGGTTAATAATCAAAAGTAAGCTTCAGGAATGCAAAGTGCATATGATCAAGTAAGACTGTCTGAATGGAAGCCATAATTTTACCGATCAAATTATATAGTATAAGAGGACTTACAATGAGGACACAAAATTAAGAATCAAAACTATTGAGATAAGGTCTCTATTACCACCATGAGCCATAGAACCAATAATGGACTTAAAAATATTAGTATATATTTGCCTAAGAATAAGATTTTAGATATCACTAATGGTTGTTGTTACCTTGTTCCCTTTACTAAACACGAGAGAATCACATTCCAATTCATTTTTATTATTCAACTTTATAGGTTTCAACAATAGTAATTAACATTACTTTACATATGATAAGGAAATTCTATATTAGCCATGAATTGTAAATACCTTTTAGTAGCAATTGAAAGGGTCAAAATCTCACCTGTAGCAGCAGTCGTTCTTCTTCGTGCACAGGTATGGTTTTTCTTTTCTTTTATTTTTTTCTCCTAAAAGTATTAAATCTCACTAACCTAATTTAATACATGGGTCAAGTGATATAGGTTTATTTTATAAAAAATTAACATCTAGTCCACCACTTATAGAAGTTATTTAAATTGACCCATAAATAAAATTGTCATAGATATCGAATAGTCCAAAATACTCATTTAAAATTTTACGAGGTGAATCTTTTAGGAAATCAAGAAGACTAATTCTCAAAATGACCTAACGGGTCATTACACTTTTACTTTCTATGTTGTCTATTATAGATGTTTCTTTCTATTTATTGGAAATCGACCTTACCGATTTCATTCTTATGTATAAGTGGTATGCTTATGGACAAATGATATTTTCTAAATTATCTATTTTTTAATGTTGCTTTATTACAAAAGATGACCCACAACCTCTTTCCCTTATGATTTTTCCGCAGTATGTTTCTATTTAATGCCTATGAATGCTTAAGATGCTTAGATGGCTTGGGTGAGGTGCTTCCGGGTATCATATTCGCTGTTTGATGATTAGGCCCCTAGGTTAGGTCGTTACAAACTTGGTATCAAAGCACGAGATTTTAAAAAGTTCCTCGAATGTCCATGCATACCCTGTAGCATAAAGTCTCACTCAAAGTTGTGAAGTATGCCACTATCATGAATGAGAGGCTATGAGACCGTTATGAAAGTCTTCCCTTCCTTCTTATTCAATATCATGCCTTAGAGTTGAGTAAGGTTTTTCGCTAACTAGCAATGGGAAAACTTCTGTTTCTTTCTAGATCATGTCGCCCCGAAGAGATCCCTACCAATGAGGAACTCTAGAACAACAAGTTTTCCACTCCAACAGGACGAAGAAGCGTATCATGCGGAGTTTAGAGTTGCCTTCACGGTGTTAGCCCAAGTGTTGGCTAACAAAGACAACGAGGAGATAGTCGTACCTCCCCAAGTGCCTACCTTAACCGCTAAAGTCTAAGACTTCATACAGATGAACCCACCAGAATTCCATGGGTCAAAGGTGGATTAGGACCTTGTTGAGATCATTGAAGAGGCCTATCGAGTTGTAGCGATGATGAGAGTGCCGTTAGAGGACAAAGCATAGTTGTTGGCTTACCAACTTAAAGGAGTTGCCAATATTTGGTACGAGTAGTGGGCCGATAAGTGATGTCTTCCAAGTTACACCTTTTTTGTTGAAGATAAAGTGGTCGTTGTCAAGAAATAGAACCTAACCAAGGTTAGGGTCGAACCCAAGGGAATACTGTAGACTTAGGAGAATTCAATTAATGCAATTTGAGTGATTAACCAACTTATCTCCCCAAAGGGAGGGGGGTGTAATAACAAGTGGAAAATAAATCTAACTAATACAAGAGTTTAACCAATATTGAGAGAAACTAGGGTATTGTGTTCCCCATGATTCCTTAAATTAATTAGTATCACCGAATAATCTAAATTTTTTTCTAGTGTATAGCATGCAGGATGGTAAGTTAAGTTCACCAAACCCTTTGGTCCAAGCGAGAGGCAAATTTCACCATGTGACTTGGCCCATCTCCGTAGTGTGACATTACTAACATTTACCTATTAGTCCCACTACAACCTCCCCTTGGCCAAGTTTGGTTGATTAGACGAGAACACATCAATCAAATCTTATCCTATTAATTAATCTCTTTTCCTATTCATTACTATCTTGGTCCAGTTAGTAATACTAGACAGGTTCTAATGTTGGCCACCACTAGAAACATGCTAAATGAAAAGAGTTAATTAAATATATGCAAGCACACTTTCCAAGAATTATAGTTTATCTAGTTTTACCTTGTTAGTTCTTCATAGTTCCCACAACCCTCGTTGTGGATTTAACTACTCATGATTTGTGTAGATGCAAGACTTATGAATTTGAGTAACATAATAGAGCACTTATACAATTGAATTAAACACAAGTAAATCCAAGCTTCAATGAGAATCATAAGATTAGAAGATCAAATCAAAGTACAAGTGTTTCTCAAAATTCTCCAATATTTCTCTACTCAATCTCACTATTTTTCTATCATCTGGTTGAACTCTCCAAGAAAAATAACCTAAAAACCTATTTATAATGTTTCAAATACATGTCCTAAACAAAATAGGATAACTGGGTCGGTACGCCTCACGAACAGCTTTACGGGCCATATTGTGTTCTATGGCCCATAATCAGTCTCTCATACATTGTTGCTGCAAAACTAGACTTGTGATCTACGACACCCCTCTATGACCATAAAGGGTTCTATGGCCCGTAGGGGGTTTCGTCCAATGAATCTTCAAAAAGTCCTCCTTCTCTGATCCTCAGGGCACGAAACACGATCTATGACTCATAAAATAGTTCACGACCCATCTGCATATTCATAGAAAAAAATTCAAAAAATCAGGCCCTCACTGGGATTGTCCATGAGACTTCATTATCGGCCTGTAGGATTCTCTATGGCCCATAAAGGGTCTCGTACGTCATCAAAATCAGCAGCTTCTACATATTCTTTCCAAAATCAATGTCAACCCTGAAATCCTGCAAATAAAATGCAAAAACACATAAAATCCACTAGCATCGCATTGAGAAATTCCATGTTTTAGGCATCAAAAGTGTTGTACTTTGATAGCATATCAACACCCTCAACTTAAAATTATTGCTTGTCCTCAAGTGAAAGACTCAATCTATATAAGCAGTATAGTAACACATAGACATCAACCTAATGGCATACATCAGATCAGACTTAAGTACAGATACCCATAACTTTTCAAAATAGAATCATATAGCCATCTAGCAAACCAATACAAACTAATGCATGTGACAACACAACTATGACAAGTGAGGTACTATCAACAAGCCACAATCACTAAATAAGTCTAATGTTAACAATGCAATGCAAGTGCCCTCACAGAAAGAAGTCCCATATCTCACTCTTAATGATATTTTCATGTATAATATTGGGACTACGCAAAATTGCTCACTCTCACAAAAGATATTCATGCATCATGTCTAATACAATAGGCTTACCCCTATACTCATGAATAAGACCTTCGACTACTTGGACTAAAATCACTTTCGGACTTTATGGTCTTATAACATAGGCTCAGGGGATTTTGGTATGATATTTTAGGAACATAGTGACTAAAGACCCTCCTTGACACTACATTTTTCTACATTTTTGCCCTACCAACACTGTTATGTTTATTCCATTCTCCCTTTATTCCTATTTCAACCTTTTTCTGGGTGCTTTCTTTTCATTTTTTCAGTGTTTTGCCTTGCTTTTACACTTCATTTTTCTTTTTAGCTCATAACTAAGGTATCACTTATTTTTCTTGCACCCAACACATGATTTTTCTCCTTTTCCCTATACCACTAACTTCCCCCATTATTTTTGTGTTTTATCCTTATACCAACACCCTCAAATTAGGCTTTTGGCCTGAGTTGAGGTGCATATTATCCATCCTTAGAACCAGGGCCACTTTTGATAGCCACCCTCAACTTATGCTTTTTGCCTCAGTCAAGGTGCATAATGTTCAAGGAAGGACCAGGGCTAATTTTAGGATTTTATAACTAATAAGGCTAGGTTACTTAGGTGTTTACAAAGAATAGGTATATGTCAGGCTAAAACATTAGGATCAAGGGATATTCTGCCAATTTGGCTGGTCATTTAGGCTAAGTGGACTTTTAAGAACAATGACCTAAGATACTTTCCTAATCCAATTAATCTACAGTCTAACTTACCCCTTGTTTGGATGGTTGTTACCCGTTGTATTGTATTGTAATGTTATTTTAATTACAATTGTTGTTTTGGTTATTACTTAAATTCCATTGTATTGTATCATTTAATTCCATCATTAGGTAACGACGAAAAGACCCTTTTTATATAACGACCGATTTGGTGTGATTGCATCCTTACTTTAATATATTCTTATCATTTTTTACTTTATTTATTTATTTAATTATTCTACTTTATCATTTACCCTACCTTTTCATGGAATCTACTATATACCTTTCAATTTCTTGTACATTTATCATTCAAATTATAGATGTATGACATTATGTAACAATGAAAAACAATACAATCTATCCATAAGTTGTAGTTATTGAAACAATACATTACGATGCAATACAATACAATACAACACAATACAATACACTATGAAACAACACCTAACAACCATCTAAACAAAGTGTTAGAGTAACATGGCAAGTTCTAAATTAGCACACAACACATGAATTTAGCAAATTTAGCTCACACTCACATGACACTGATTACATTACCAACAAAAGACTTCTCAGATCATGCTTTATTATCTCAATTTATCCTTACTTATCAGAATAAGCACTGTCAACACATTTAAACATGCATAGTTGCTATCTAAACTAACTAATCCAAATTTGGTGGGTATCTTTTTTACAAAAAATAAAAACATGTATATGCCACAAATCTCAGTACTATATGCTACAAATACTACCTAAAACATCCTAAACATGCCGGTTCAACAGAAAGTAAATGTCCAGGGGGAAAAAGAACATAGGCAAGAAAATCCTAGGATAAAAAATTAGGGTAGTTATGGACCCAAGCTACTCAGACTTTACTGAGGCCCATAACTACCCAAAACCCATCGACAAAAGGTACATTGTGCCCAATGCACACAATCAAAGAAAAGTAAAGTATACGGGTCAAAAAGCATACCTGGCGCTTAGCGCCAGTGTCCACCTTGGGTTGCTTCCTAAGTAGCACCTGATTTATTGTCGTGGCACGGCATAGATAGCTTGAGTACTCAGACTTCCTCAAGCTTTTGTGCTTCCTTGTCAGCTGTTGTAGAAGGTTCAGAGGTACCCCATCACTAGTCACACCATCTTGCTCTGTTCAGTATCCTTTAGGTCTTACACTATGGTGCTGGGCACTATACCTCTCTGGAACTGATTAAGTTGAGTCTATACTTGTCCAAACTGATGGTCGAGCCGTTTGATAGAGATAAAATGATATTTGATTTTAAATGTATGTTAACGTTGTCGGACTTAATCCCCTTCAAGGTCTTATCTTGTACATCAGTCTTTCTCAATAATTAGCTAAGCATCTCCTCAATCCTAGAATTACTAGTACCTATATCACGATTGTGAGGGGGCACGTAACGACTACTCCTATGGTCGTCCCTACGATCCCCTTCTGCAACTCTTTCTTATCTCCTCTACCTGGTGTGGTAACCTTCCTATATATTTCTAGACCTAGCTAGTTCTCACATCTGCTTAATTAGCATTTCCATGTTGGTAGTACTTTGCGCGAGCATCCGTGTGATCCCCCCATTTATAGTTGCTTGATCCAGGCTTATCCTAGCAGTACCAGAGCGTTTGGTGGAAGGCTTATTCATGGGCCCCCACACATGATTTAATTTGACTGCCATATCTAGCTGCTCAGCGATCTCTGAAATAATTAATCTACAAATAAGCCTCCAAAGATGGTATCGACATATGTTTAGCTATTTGCATCAAGGGCTCCGTAGAAGATCTCCATCAGGACATTTGTCAGCCATTTCATAAATCGGGACACTCCTCAAGTACTTTGTACATTGTTCACATATAGTACTGATTGAGTCACCAAGAAGTTGTTCAAAGTTGTTCATCTGATCCAGTATCAACAATTTTATGGTCCGAGACACTCCTCAAGCACTTAATGAATAGCTCCCATATAATACTAATTGAGTCATTAGAAAGTTGATCAAAGTTGTTAATATGATTTTTCAACTTGAGCTTCTTCGACCTCGGGAAGTACCTCTCCAAAAAGGCCTTCTACAATTCAGCCCAATTGGTGATCAAACTTTGTAGGAGCTCGAAGAGCCATAGTTCTGCATTGCTTGTAAGAGATAATAGGAAGACACAAAGTTTCACAACATTCATAGCTAGATTCTGTGCTCCGATCAAACTCTTGTAGATAAATACAATAATGTGTAGATGGCTATGAGGATCCTCCGATGGTAAGCCTGCAAACATCCTATGGTTTGTAGCATCTAAGGCAACCCACTAGAAACCATAAACTTTGTGTCAATCGATGGTAGTGGCATCACAATAGCTCCAATCGCTTCCATAGCCATATGATTCAGCCTGTATTGATTCTACTAATAAGCATTGGCATTAAAATCCTATGGTTGTGGAGCAATATGTTCAAGAGAAGGTGGTTTCTCATTACCAGCATTTGCATTCTCATTCCTATTTAGAGCTGCATTAGTTGCGTTGTTGGAGTTATCTTGGGGCTTTCTTCATAATGTTCTCTGGATCTCTGGGTCAAAAGAGTCAAGGGTTTGCCTCAGCTTCCCATATTGGGCATACACTATATTACACCATGAAAAGAAACAAAAACAATAACATACATAAAATGAGGGAATTGAGGATTAATACCCAAATCACTTGAATTAACAAAATCTAGTTGTATTCCTCGAAAATGCTGCAAAAATCTTGATGTCACCTAAGTTGCACCTCCTTTTTAAGGATAAAGTGGTCATTGTCAAGAAATAGAACCTAACCAAGATTAGGGTCGAACCCAGGGGAATACTCATCTAAGTTACACCTCTTTTTTTAGGATAAAGTTGTCATGGTCAAGAAAAAGAACCTAACGAAGGTTTGGGTCAAAACCAAGGGAATACATAGACTTAGGAGAATTCAATTAATGTAATTTGAGTGATTAACCAACTTATTTCCCCAAAGAGGAGGGGGTTTTGTAATAACAAGTGGAAAATAAACCTAACTAACACAAGAGTTTAACCAATATTGAGAGAAACTAGGGTATTGTGGTCCCCATGATTCTCTAACTTAGTATCATCGAATAACCTAATTCTTTTCTAGTGTGTAGTTTGCAGGATGGTAAGTTAAGTTTACCAAACTCTTTGGCCAGTCGACAGGTGAATTTCACCATGTGACTTGGCCCATCTTCATAGTGTAACACTACTAACCCTTACCTAATAGTCCTGGTACAACCTCTCCTTAGCCCAGTTTGGTTGATTAGACAAGAACACATCAATCGAATCCTGTTAATTAATTTCTTTTCCTATTCATCACTACCTTAGTCCAGTCAGTAACACTGGGCGGGTTCTAATGTTGGCCACCACTAGAAAACATGCAAAATAAAAAGAGTTAATTAATTCATGTATGCATACTCTCCAAGAATTATGATTTATCCAGTTTTACTTTGTTAGTTCTTTGTGGTTCCCACAACCCTAGATGTGGATTTAGTTACTCATGATTTGTGTAGATGCAAAATTTATTAATTTGAATAACATAATAGAGCACTTACACAATTGACTTAAGCACAAGTAAATCCAAGCTTCAATGAGAATCACAAGATTAGAAGATCAAAATCAAAGTATAAGTATTTCTCAAAACTCTCCAATGTTTTCTCTACTCAATCTCACTATTTTTCTTTCAACTGGTCAAACTCTCCAAGAAAAATAACCTAAAAACCTATTTATAATATTTAAAATATAAGTCCTAAACAAAATAGGATAAATAGGTTGACACGCCTCACGAATAGCTTTACAGGGTCATAATGTGTTCCACGTCCCGTAATTAGGCTCTAGTACATTGGTACTGCAAAATTGTACTTATGATCTATGACACTCCTATGTGACCCATAAAGTTTTCTATGGTTCTTAGGGGGTTTCATCTGATGAAGTTTTAGAAAGTCCTCCTTCTCTGATCTACAAGGCACGAAACATGATCTACGACTCATAAAAAAGTTCACAACCCATCTGCATATTCGTAGAAAAAACTTTGGAAAATCATTCCCTCACTGGAATTGTCCATGAGGCCTCCATCCTGGCCTGTAGAATTATCTATGGCCCGTAAAGGGTCTCGTACATCACCAAAATTAGCAATTTCTGTGTGGTCTTCCCAAAATCAATGCCAACCCCGGAATCCTGCAAATAAAACACCAAAAAACATAAAACTCACTAATATCGCATTGAGAACACACAAAGTTCCAAGTTTTAAGCATCAAAAGTGTTGTATTTTAATAGCACATCAATGAGAGGGGCCAAGGAGTTGGTCCCATTAGTTGGAAGGACTTCCTGGACCAGTTCCTCCCCATTGAGCTTAGGGAGATGAAGGTCCAAAGATTCATCTACTTGAAGCAATAGATTATGAGTGTGAGGGAATTTCACCTCAAATTTACCCAATTGTCCAAGTATGCACCTTTCACAATCGTAGATCTGAGGGCTCGCATGAGCAACTTCATTTTGGGTGAATCAATTTGGTCTCCAAAGAATGCAAGATGAAGACATTAGTCAAGAAGATGGATATTTCCCACCTAATGACTTATGTCGAACAAATGGAAGAGGAAAACTTTGAGAAAGGGCAAGGGAGACCAAGCGGGCTCGTGTGGATGGTGGGAACTACTCTTACCAAAGGAGTGGTGGCTACAAATCTTAAGGTGGCACAAAGCAAGGATCCACCAACACTCTTCTTCCCCGAAAGGACAAAGGGGTCGATCTAAGGCCCCAAAGTCCTTCTTTTCTTAACTGTGAAGACCCCATAAGAGGGAATGCTTACTTAGGTCCAATGCTTGCTTTACTTGTGGAAAGCCTAGCCACCATGCTAAGAATTATAGAAGTGGAGGCACAACACCCCAGGGACAGAGGGGTCAAGCTCAAGGTTCCCCTAGGGCTAAGCGGTTCTATGCCCTTCACGGTCATCAAGAGGTTGAGGAAGTCCCAGATGTGGTCACCAGTATGTTATGAGTTTATGATTCAGATTCATATCCACTTTTAGATCTAGGAGCAAATTTGTCTTTTGTAACCCCATTCTTTGTATATAAGTTTCATACATGTCCTAAAGTCCTCCATGAACCTTATAAGGTGAGTAACCCTGTAGGTGAGTCTATCATAACCCGACGAGTCTATAGGGGTTATCCCATTTCTATTCTGCATAAAGTGATCCCATATGATTTAGTTGAGCTCTCCATATTAGACTTCGATGTAATTTTATGGATGGATTGGTTACACACTTCCTATGCCTTTGTTGATTATAGAACCCATAGGGTCAAATTTCAATTCCCTGATGAGCCAGTTCTTAAATGGAAGGGTAGCAACTCTTCATGTAGGGATCAGTTCATTTCTTTTGTTAAGGCCCACGAGATGATTTATAAAGGGTATATCTACCACTAGTAAGGGCCAAAGTTGCAAATGATATCTCTTCCAAAGTTCTTTCTTTTGAGTCAGTCCCTGTTGTAAGTAAATTCCCTGATGTCTTCCTAATTGAGCTACCAGGTGTCCCTCCCGAAAGGGGGATAGACTTTAGTATAAATATTATGTCCATACTCAACCTATCTTAATCCCTCATTATAGAATGACTCCCGCAGAATTGAAAGAGTTAAAGGAGAAACTGAAGGATTTGTTAGAGAAGGGTTTCATCAGACCTAGTCGGTATCTATGGTGTGCCCCGGTGTTATTTGTAAGGAAGAAGGATGGGTCGCTCCGCATGTGCATTGATTACCGATAACTCAATAAAGTCACTATCAAGAATAAGTATCCTCTCCCGAGGATAGATGATTTGTTTGATCAACTATAAGGGGGTACTCATTTCTCTAATCCAGTTATCACCAATTGAGGGTGAGAGAAAGTGGCATCTTTAAGATAGCTTTTCGGACTAGGTATGGTCATTTAAAATTTGTGGTGATGTCGTTTGGCCTCACTAATGCACTGGAAATATTTATGGACCTCATGAAGGGTGTTCAAGCCTTACCTCGACATGTTCATTATGGTGTTTATTGATAATATTCTTATTTATTCTCGAGGTGATCAAGAGCACATCTCTTCCGCTACTGGTGGACTATTGCATAGAAATAACCTTTATTAGCGCACTTTCAAAGCGCTTAGCTTCTGTTAGTGGCGGGGTGGCAAGGCCATATTGTTCAGTTAGAAGCCTAAGCCAAGAAGGTACATACGAAGTGAGCACCTGAGGGTAGTATTATAGACCCTGAGAGAACATAAGCTCTATGTAAAGTTTGACAAGTATGAGTTTTTTGCCTAGATAAGGTTGCATTCCTTGGGCATGTGGTATCTAGAGAAGGCATCAAAGTTGATCCTTAAAATGACAGAGGTGGTAAGAAACTAGCCAAGGCCATTGACTCTCACTAATATAAGGAGTTTCTTGGGTCTAGCCGATTACTATAGACGGTTTGTACAAGACTTCTCCATAATTTCATCTCCACCCACCAAGCTAACTTAGAAGAAGGCGAAGTTCATGTGGACAGATGAGTGCGAGAGGAATTTTCAGACCTTGAAGGAT